>OZ035880.1:174685162-174917402 GCA_964034835.1 Muscina levida | reverse complement strand
TGATTCTACTAAAATTATTTTAGTTTAATTCATTGCACGATATCTGCTAAGAAAAACTAATTTGAATTTAATTGTTTAATAAATTAAACATTTGCCGCAAAGGGATCTGATGATGAACTCGTGACAGAGTTCAAAACGCGTCATCCTTGTCCGTTACTGAATTGGCCGTTAACTCAAAACAATTAAAACATTCCGATCTCAATAGCCAATTTGGTGTATTGTTTCAATACTCTAAACAAATTGATAATTAAAGAATTATATTTGACTGTAATATTAAAATTATATAACTTTTTAAAGTCTTATCTTTTTTCATTCTTTGTATTATAATTTTTAACATTGAATTTAAATATTGTGTAGGAATTCAATTCAAATTAGATGTTTTTAAAATAAGTTATAATTATTCAAATTAAATGCTCCTTTTAGACTGCTCTACTGCAACCCAAGTTTTCATGCACGTTTTGCCATGTGTTGAAGTTAGGACATTCCAGACATACGATATACGTACACTAGCGACATCTATGTTCAAAATAACAAAAAATAGCATATGAATTGTTAGTTCAGACATAAACTATTACGATATTGCAAAATGTTTATGGTTTTAGTATTTACTAAATTGGGACAATAATAGCTTTCACTCCCCACCTCTAGAGGACCACAAACTATCGTAAGCAAGTTATTGAACGTCCCAAATTCATTTGATAAATACAGACAGATATCGCCGCCAGAGTGTTTATGAATAATATCGTATTTCCCGTATTTACGAAAACATTTTATAATTGTGCTGGAATATTGGTTTTCATTACTAAATTTATAATATTTTTGAATAATCGAGTAAATGTTTAAATATAATTATTTTTTAATTTAAAAAACAAATTTATATTGTTTATTGTTAAAAAAACCAAAACATATTTTATGGTTTTCACAAGCAATCGCTGATCTCTCCCTTCCCTTCCCTTCCCATCCCTTTTTTTAGGGAAGCAAAAAATACGTAAAACTTGAATAACTTAACCACTGCGCAACCAATTTTTACAAACATTTATGCGTTTTACTCGTGAAAGCATGCAGTTTCTCAATAAAATAAAAAAATAGTAAACTTTTTCAAACATAAAAAATAGTATAAAAAAAAATTAAAAAGTTTGCGGTTTCATGGCAACAACAATTGTGGACAAATGGAAACATTTTAATTTTTTTTTTAAATTGTTATAACGTACATATAACGAACACTCTTATCCCCAGCTGTAAAAAAATTTTCTAATATTCCATTTGTCTTGATAAGTAAAAACTGTTATCTTTGAAAAGACAAAACTATTGTTTGCTTTCTCATAAGCAGGGCAACCGGAAATATGCCCTAAAAATCGTATTTTATGCGCTTAATATATGACCTGAAAATGGCAAAATATGACCTTAAAATCAACAAAAACATGCTCTAAAAAATTAAAGTCACACTTTTTTTCTCATATGAATTAGAAATAATTTTATTTAAAGTAAAAAAACAGCTTACAAATTATAAAAAAAAAACAATATTATTTTAAATTCAGACTTTGTAAGTATTTTTGTTAAATAAAAAAATGTAAAATAAAATATAAATAAATATTTAAGTACTATTATTTAAGGAATTATTAAAAAATATCACATGAATTTATTTAACATTAAAGTAACAAAAATCGTTAACCATGTTTCCTAAGTATCACGGTGTTTTTGTATGATGAGCATCTCATTTGAGATTGTTGTTGCATTAAACTACAAAATATTGAGATAAATTACACTAGTTTACAGACATTTTGCTGCAGAGTTCTAAATAAATTGTTTCTATAGATTTCGGCCTCCTAAACACGAATATGGGATTTAAAAATTTTTCCTCTGATTAGTTTTTAAGATATGAATTTTTGAATTATTTTGCAATTTTTTTACGAGATGCATCAGCTTATTGGGGAATAATTCGTAAACTCGTCTTACGATTTGAACAAGAGTGGTCTTCTATTAAAGGTAATGTGCTCTCCTAAAATCTTTCTATACAAGATTTTAATATCGGTTGGGTAGTTTTGATGGTAGGAGCATTTAAAGTTTAAAAGACAATTTTTTTTGTGAAAAAATCACGGTTTTAAATTGATAAAAAAATTTATTAAAAATATTAATCGCAAAAATAAATCAAATTTCATGAATTGAGTATAAAGATTGGACTTTCCCGAGCAAAACAAGCCATCGTTTATAAAAATTGGGTGATAAGAGGAAGAGTTACACGTTTTTTAAGAGGACCCTACAAATGGTAAATTTTTTGATTTTAGGCATATCACAGTAGGTTTAGAGCTAAACTTCACGTTGCATGAAAATGACAATAAAAAGTGGAAATGCCACTGTATTCTGAGTTGATCATGCATCACGAAAATGTTTAATTTGAAATCCTAGCTGATCATTTTTAGAAAATATTGATATCTTCCTTTTCTGCCGACTGGACCAAAAGTCTTTTTACTTTTTAAACGATGACAGTAAAAACTGGACCAATGAAATAAAAACTGTTTATTTATTATCAAAGTATACAAACAGGGAATCTTGTATGATCATTGATTATTTTGACATTGCTTCAGTTTGGAAGCTTGAAGTGCATTTTAAACTTATATTTTTAAAAAAATCTATATTTTTCATTTTTAAATCATATTATATACATATATTGCAATTAAAAAATATAAAATGTTTTTTTGAGAATGAATAATTGGAGCGAATTTAAGAGACAGCAGATCCACACAATTCTTTACAAAAACTTTTCACAACTTCCAAGCCAACGTTTTGCGATGCAATTTGATTAAATTTTTTTTTACTATTAAAATAATTTAGGAATTCTTTAAATTATCAAGCAATTTAAATGTGTCTTCAATCACCTGAACTTGTTAAATAAGCGTATGACCTGATGTTTGGAAATTTTTTATATGTTTTGCAATAAAACCGTAATTTGAAGCAATATAAAGTCAAGTCAGATCAAGTTTGGGGGTCAGTCAAGACATCGTTTAATGTTTTAATGGATTGTGCATCCTCATCGATTAATGCACTTATGACCTCTAAAATGTCTTCATAATTGTTGGCATAGTAGTTAACTGCTTCAAGAATTGTTCCCCATCGTGTTGTTTTAGCTTCTGGAGGTAATGGAAGGCCTGGAAACATTTGTTCAAAAAGTTCCTCTCTACATGGAGCTTTTAAAAAACCTTCTTCACATTAGCAATAGTTTTATTTACGTTTTCATATAAATTCCTAATACATTCAAACAATCGATGGACACCATGAGCAATACATGTCACATGCGTCACTTTCGGATAAAATGCCACTATAGCTTTTGCAGCTTTTACCATGCATATTGAAGTTGACTTCCAGATTTTTGATGGCGTCGTCCCACAGTTGAGCTAAGGTTGAGTAATTAATCCTTTCCAAAGCTGCTCTATGTAGTAAAAATTTCTTAATACACCTGCTAAAATTTTTGCCACATTTCTGCCTGTTGCATCTATAGTTTCATCGATTGAGATCCATATAAATTGATTTTTTAGTTTTGCTCGTATATTGTCCATGCAAATTAATTTCCCTTTACAATCCTACTTTTAGATTCACAACTAAGGGCACCTATTTGTTTATCGACGTATGCGAACATCACTGTTTGAGAAGCTCTTACTAGACATGCCAATTGACTCGGCACTTATACTGCGAAGTTGCTGTCGACAACATTCGAGGGGAGCCGACAATGATAGAAAATTTTTCTTTTTTTTTAAGATGACAAGAGCCAGGAGTTGAACCTGTGATCTCCCCCATGGTAGTCGCGTGTTTTTTTTTTCGTTATCTACATTTTTTAAATGTTTAGTTCAAAAATTTTTTTTGGATGGCACTTGGTAGTCCGTGTATTCCTTAAATAGTGTTCTTATATTTTGATTTTTCATTTTGTAAAGTGGAATGTCAGCAGACACAAAAGCTCGGCACAGTTTTTCTTGAAAATCATTTTCTTTTGAGAGTCTACCGGAACATTAACGTGTAGTAGATTTGGCTGTTACATTAAAAAAAAAACCAAAGTTGCAAAGACACTTGTGTTTACGAACAAAAAAGTAATGTGAAAAACATAAAATATGCTTAAAAAGGGATATTTTTTAAAAAATATGACCTAAAACTTATAAATTGTGCTTTAAAAAAGGAGGGTTTTTTAAAATTATGCTCCTAAAACCAAAATTTGCCGAAATATGACTTTATGGGTAAAATATGCCAAAATATGCTCTTACAAATAGGTCTCAAAACACTTGTAGGACCATGAAACATGTAAATACATTACCCATTTGTTAATATCTCGTTGTAAAAAAAACATGCTGTAGCATATTTCCGGTTGCCCTGCTCATATGGTTTCGGCTTTGTATGTTTCTTTGTATAAAAGTTTTATGTGTTAATAGAAATATATGCATTTTGTGTCACACCCGTCCCTGTAAAAATGACAAAAGTTTAACAAAATTGTTACTTTACATGATAAAACATTAATACTTTTCAACAATAACAATTTAAGTGAAATTTTTTTAACATTTATTCAAATATTTGAGTATTTACAGAAAATATTTCGTCACACCCGTCCCTGGGTAAAAAATTAAGACTGCCGTAAGCCATAACTAAAACAATGTTTGGGTTTTCTTAAATATGATTGATATACAATTTTTTTGCTGCTGAGTGCATTTTGTATGAAAGCCTCTGTATTGTGTTAAGATAGGGGGTGGGTATGTAAGAGAAAAATGTTAGGGGGAATACTAGAGAGGGTCGGTCATACATTTTAACCCTCTACGAGGCACCAAGAGAGCAGCTGAAGCTAATTTAAAAAAATTATAAAAATTAACAAAATTGGTAAGGAAACCATCTTAAGAGTTGAAAATAGAGGGTAGATATGTTTTAAGAAACTGTTGGGTTTGCAAAAAAATTGGAGGTCGGTCATAAATTTGACTTCCTTAAGGGCTGCTTTAGGGCAGTTAGAGCATTGGGAGCAAGTTTTATAATAATTTGATTTTTGTATGCAATACCCCTAAGGGGTGAAGATGGCGGGGTAGGTATGTTTGGGAAAAATGTTAGGTGGGAAAAATGACTATGTTATTTGAACCATCTAGGAGCGATTCCAGGGCAGTTGCTGGACTTGTTGTGGATTTTTTCCCCAATACGATAAGTTTCTCGTTAATAACTGGGGAATCGATTTTGATTTTAGTCCCATGGTTTCTTGGGCAAATTTTCTTAGAAATCATTGTAGATTTCGATTTCGATAACGGCTTGGACAAGTAGAAAATTGAACCACTCTAGTGATGATGTATACGATAGTACAGATAACAAATAAATATATGTCCTTTTATTTTCTAATATGTTTACCTTTATGTTTGTTATATTTATAATTGAACATCGTTGATACCATTTTCGCACCGGTGTGTTTGGGCTTCACGATGGTTTCATGAAGCTTTTAACACTTAAGGTTGTGAAAATGTGTGGAGAAGGCTAAGCTAAGGGTGCTGATGAGATAGTTTGTCAATTATAAAAATAGCTATCCGCCCTGCCAGCTGTCAACATAATCCATTTCACACAAACTCTTGTAAATCAAAAATTCTATTAGCGATAATAGAAAAGAGATCTCGAACCGAACAATGAAAAACATATTCATATTTCTGCACAGATCGACAATTATAATTGAACTCCATAATTTCTTCACACTTTTGGAATTTATTTTACTAGATCAAACCCGTCGTAAAATGGTGTCACACCCGTCTTTTTTTTACTAAAAAGTTTTTTTTTATTAAGAAAAACTATTTTTTTGCGAACAGTTTGTACTTAACACAATCAAAAACAATATAAGCAATTACCTACATCACACTAATTGCAAACATTCTACGGAAAATTTTACAGAATTTAACGTAATAGTCATAATTTTGTAAAAGCTCAAATCCCTAAGGTCACACCCGTCGTTGTCTTCTAACGGATATTCTAAGCTGAAATCAAGTTCTTTTAGTGTCTACCTGTTACTAAACGTTTTAAAATTTAACATACTTGGTAATCACATCTTTTTTTAATAATAAGTTCTCTATTTATGTGTTATAACTAAAAATGTGAGTGTCGTGGTCACAACCGTCCCAATGGAATTGCCCAAATGCAATGAAAGTATTGATAGGGGCAAAATATGTATTATACTTTACAAAATGAAGTTATTTTTATTAGAAAATAAAACAATGTATATGAAAGTTATCAATATTAATTGTAAAGTTTTTCTGGATTGTGCAGACTTCTTATTTTGCTTATTTCAAAATATTTTTTTTTTTTTTTTTATTTCTATTTCTTTTATTAGACAATTTTATAATAATTATACAATCAAATTTGTGCCTCAGCGCCTCTTGGGCATTATTGAGGCTAGTTGGTAACAAAAAAAAATCTCTTATTATTAAATTACTTTACAATTTTAAGTATTTGAATAATACAAAAATAAAAGTAAAAAGCAAAAATATAAAAAAAAAAAAATAATAATAATTAAATATAATTAAGGCTCCACGAAAAGCCCCCCAATGAAATAACGCCCAGGAAATAACCCCCAATGAAATAAACCCCAAAAAATAGGAAAAAACACCCAAAAACAGTGAATGAAATAACACCGAAAAATAAATGAAATAAACCCCAAAGCGAAAACGAAACAACCCCCAATATTTGGGAGTAATTTCATATGAAATAACACCCAATGATGAAAATGAAATAACCCCCAATGAAATAAACCCCATCAGCAACAAAAATAAAATTATGCCCAAAATTCATAAAAGAGTCAGTTTCTCCAAGAATTTCATGAAGTCAATATGGACCAACAGCAAAGTCGCAAAATTATTGAAATGAATCGTGTGGATCGTAGTTCGTTGTAGCCCTGCTCTATTTTTGCAGTTCGGAAGACAATTTGCCTTTTACGTTTGGCCTTTACACAACCACCTTCAGTTTTCACAAGCAAATCAAACTCTCTGCTTTTATTGAATTCTTCCTTTTGAAGAACTCTTATAAATTTAAAAAAAAAACATTCTTAGTGTGTAGTAATCGAATTCTCAAAATGAAAAAATGCTCAATGCGAACACAAATGGAAACATCTGTAAACATTCAAAAGATATTGGAATATATTCACAGGCTACAATTTTTCTTGTAAAAGGCCTATTTTTATACAATTATATAATTATAACCCCTAAAAACCAACAGCTTTAAAAATGAAATAACCCCCGAATAAAAAATGAAATAACACCCAAATTATTCACGATATGAAACAATCCCCAAATTCAGAAAATTGGTTGGGTGTTATTTCATTGGAGATTATTTCATAATTTGAAAATCCGAAATGAGGAATGAAATAATTCCCAAAGAAAAATGAAAAACGGCCCAAAAAAATTGGGAGTTATTTCATATGAAATAACACCCAAAAATGTATGAATAAAATTTGGGGAATATTTCATTTCTCGTTTGGGCGTTATTTCATTGGGGGGCTTTTCGTGGAGCCATAATTAATAATTAAAAAAATAAATACATTTTATTTACAATAACAGTATTTCATACAGTTACAATTAAAAAAGAAGTATTTCCAAATTTTGAAATAGATGTTCTTTTAATCTGCATTTAAAAATTGAAATAGTTTCTGAATCTTTAACAAACTGTGGCAAAATATTATATTCCTTGCTTCCCATATACTGTATTCGCTGCTTTGTTGTTTCCAAACGACAACGACATATGCTTAAATTGGCATGGTTTCGCGTGTTAAACGAGTGCGAAGTTCTATAAAACTTAATGGTATGATGACCAATGTTATTTATAGATTTGTACACATAAGTAAGTAACTGCATTTTATACAACCCGTAAATGGGTAACACTTTATATGAAAAATTTCGATACAACGATATCGTTGCACACCGGCGTGGAAGATTAATCACAACTTTTAGAGACTTATTTTGTAAAATTTGTAAAGATTTAATATCCAAATTCCTTTTATACGCATATGCTATAGGCAAATAATTAAAATGGCTCTGGATTAGTGTCTGAAAGATCAAATATTTAGTATTTACATTTAGTGTGTGCTTAAGTTTAAATAGAATGCCAATTGCAGGTGCTACTTTCGCCTTTAATTTTTCAATATGTAATTTCCAACTTATATTGTTTTGTAAATAAACACCTAAATATTTCAAAGAAGAAACCTCTGAAATAACTTTCCCGTCGATATAAATTGACAAACTGTCAGTTATCTGACTAGACTGAGGTCTAAATCTTATAAATTTAGTTTTATCTGCATTTAAGACCAATTTGTTTAATCGTGTATACTCTGAAATCAATGATGCATCTCGCTCTATAAATGTTTTTAAAATCAAATTTTCCTTGTAAGGGTAAAATATACAAAGGTCATCAGCATACATAAAAAGTTTTCCAGACAACTCAAGGTTGTTAATATCATTTAGATATATTTTAAATAATAACGGTCCTAACACACTACCTTGTGGAACTCCGAACTTTACATCCGCTATTGAACTTTTGAATTTATTTATTTGAACATATTGTTTTCTATTATATAAATAACTTTTAAATAATAATAACTCTGTTCCTCGAATGCCATAAAATTTCAACTTTTCACACAAAACTGAGTGATCAACAAGATCAAATGCTTTTGAAAAGTCGTAGAACACTGCCCCAACGCCTCTGAAACCACGGTCTAAACTATCACATACGTAATTAACAACATTAAGTACCGCCTCCTCAGTTCCGTTACCTTTTCTAAAGCCATATTGGTTTTCAAAAAGTAAATTATTGTCTTCCAAAAAAGTCGATAAATGGGAGTGTAAAATTTTTTCAAAAACTTTGTCTACAACAGATAGTAACGAGATTGGTCTGCATTTGTCCACGAGGTTGCATTACTTTCCTTCGGGATTGGAACAATCTTATGGATTTTTAGAATGTCTGGATAAAATCCTGATCTCACTGTACAGTTGAAAATGTGAACTAAAAAAGGTGCAAGTTCGTGAGCGCATTTTATTAATGTTAAAGGTGAAATTCCATCATCACCAGCAGATTTATTTTTATCCAATTTTAACAATATATTGTTCATCTCAGACTCTGATGTATTCTCTAATTTGAAAATGTTGTGACAAATACGCAGTGTCCTCAGTGAATTTAAACTGTCATTTTGTAGGATTTCAATCCCTTCTTTAAGCTCATTGACTGACTTTAAAAAATATTTGTTTAACGTTTCAGCTTTTAAATTATCATTAGTCAACAATTGCCCGACTTCATTCATAAGTTTTATATCATTTTTTTTATTTCTTCCAAGTGTTTTGTTGAGAAACATCCAATATTTTTTTGGTTGTTGATGAAGTACCGATAAGTTATCTTCAAAATGTCTGCTCATATTTAAACGTGTGGCAATTTTTATAATTTTGCTAATTCTTTTTAAAGTTGAATCAATATCATAATTTTTAATTTTCTTTCTTCTTTTAAGTAGTTTATTTTTATATTCTATAAGATATTCCAAATTTCCAGTAACCCACGGTGTAATTTTATATTTTTCTAGTATTTTCCTTTTGGTAACAACTGTAGAAGCTTCCACAGCATTTGATATCGTACTCAACAGATACGACATATCCACTGATGAATTATCGGAGAGGCATGTTAGGTCAAGATTGTGATGAAGATAATCTTTAACTTTCACATAGTCACAACGTCTGTGGTCTATTTCAATATAGTTCCTATTATTTATTCCTACTTCAAATCTGCAGACAATTATATTATGATCTGTTAATGACACTCCACTGAGTCAATTTGCAATATTTCTTGTGAATTGCTGTAAATATTATCAATTGACGAACCGGTACAAGGTCTAGTAACGAGATTATGACAATTTTTAAAATCATAGCACTCTAGCAAACTCACTAAATCCGTCACCATTGAACTGTGCAAAACATCTAGATTTGAATCTCCCACGAAAATGCAAGGGTCGTGACCGAACCTGCTTAGATTATCCTCTAAGAAATTAAAAAAGAAATTCCAATTACATTTTTGAGACCTGTAAAATGACATTACGTGAAAACTCTTCCCATGTATCATCTTGCTGTTTATTTTTAAAATAATGGCATCAAGAAAATTATTGCTCTCACAGACTTCTACTGAGTACGGTAAATTATCTTTAACATACACAGTAGTTCCTCCATAACCGTCATGCCTGCAACAATTAGTAGCGTTATAGCCGGGAATTTGATATAACTGCAGTAATTCTTTGTGAAACCACGTTTCCTGAATACATATAACATTTGGTAGATTTGGAAATCGAAATATAATATTTTTAAAGCAATTAAACTTAGTAATAGATGAAATACTTCTTGCATTAATTGAAATAATACTGAAATAATTACTTGATGAATTATATATAAATGATTCAAAATCATAAAATGAACTAAAATATTGATTTGAGTTTAAATTCATTAATTAAATATTTGTTATGGTAATAAACTTTTTTAATTTTATCTGTTAAAATTCCCTAAGATGGTGACAAGTAATCTAGATTTTCATCAATATCACTCTCCTCGGTCTCACCTCCATTGTTGTTCCTACGATTGACGGCTCTACGTCCACGGTTCTGTGAAGTAGTTGCTTCCAAAAGTAGTTTATCTACATCATCAGCGTCATGAATCATCTTGGGTCTTGATAATTCACTCATCTTTACGAAAACTCTGCCCCTACTGGCATAAACTCTCCGATATCCGACTGCTTGTAAAGACTTGGCATGATTTAAAAGCGTAAGCGTCTCTCTACTCAAAAAATCGTTGACAAAAACTGTTTTGGTGTCATTATTTCCCCTCAATTTTGGTTTTGACATCATAATTTTTTGCTTCGATTTTGTAGACTTTAGCTTAACAACCATTGTTTGCTTCTGCATCGGTTTTTTCTTCTTCAAAAAATAAGCATCTTCCACTTCAGACGATTGCAAATCAACACCAACATTATGCATTACAGATACAATGACATCTGTTGGATTTTTCCCATCGGTATCTTCCAATCCGCTAACTAAACAATCATTCTTAACACGATTGTCATTTAGCATTTTTACTGACAACTTTAATTCGCTTATTTCTCTTTTTAGTTTCGTGTTCTCTTTTTGAACCACTTCAAGTTTTCTCTTATTTTCAGCAACACCTTTTAATATGTCATCATATTGCTTAGACATAAATGACATTGTTTCATTTAGAGCATCCAGCTGGTCCAGCTTATTTAGTTTTGTTTTTATCAAACCTAATACGCTTTTCAAACTTCCCCCGCTCTCATCGCATAGATGACAGATATATTCCTCTCGTTCATTATTCATCAAATGCTCAAATTGACGTTCTCTACATATAACTATTCCCTTGGTTCTAATCTGAATCATCAACAATTATTATATTTTCATTTAATAATGATTAGTGAAAATTTAGATCTCTAAGCTTAGAATTTAGATATATAATTTGTTTTTGTCAAAGTCGGCTGGCCTTTTTTCCATTAGGAAATTTATATCTGTTTGATGGTAGACAACAACATCTCATGCGACAACGCTGTTTTCATTAGGTATGACTGCAATTAGTCAACTTTTTATAATGTAACTATTTCTTTGTTATTCTGTTTGAGGTACTCTCATATGGAAACATAATTTATATGTTACTAACAACATTACTTATATTTCAGCGAAATACAAAAGGTTAGGTAAACACTTAATCATAGTCAAGTTGTTTCAACGTTAACTACTTAATAAACTATTCTTTCTTTGTTTAGGCAAACCACTGAAAAAATTCATTAGAACCTTAAAAAAATTAACAATGTCACAACTTACCGCAATTTCCTACAGGATATGTTAATTCAAAGAATTTCAATGCATTCTGAAAA
Organism: Muscina levida; assembly: GCA_964034835.1. Taxonomy (NCBI): domain Eukaryota; kingdom Metazoa; phylum Arthropoda; class Insecta; order Diptera; family Muscidae; genus Muscina; species Muscina levida. The sequence continues at coordinate 174,905,507 of OZ035880.1, read as the reverse complement.
TGGAAAGAGGAAAGAAAAATAAGTCATTTAAGGGTAATATCATTTACAACAAATCTATCAAGTAAATGAAACTGAATTGTCCGCTTAATCGCTAAGCGGCAGAGAAGACCACAGCCTGGCAAACAATATGAACAACATTTGAACAAATGTTTGTTTTGACTACCACTCAGGATACAAGAGCCGGCAAAATAACTGAGAACTACCTAAGATACCACAGCGGTCATATAAACTATTTTCTACTATTTTGAATGTTATACAACAAAATTAACGGAAGAAAAGAATACAACAAGATTAAACAATTTTATCAGAAAATTCTTATCAAACTCGCCGGTATTCGGCGAGTTACAATGGCAACCTATAATTCAGCTGTTTCATCAGCACTAGTTAGAGGTAAATACACTATGTGGAGCAGCATATGACCAACACCGGAAAATGCCGAGCAAACACAACACATGTAGTGTAATCGACATGTTGCACTTTGGAAGGAAGGACCTGGAACAACAGGAGTCAACACCGTCAACATTGGCATTGTCGCTGGTGGCGGTGTTTGCACATCGAAATTCTTAAGACTTTGCCACAAATACACACAGCGACATTCAGCGCAAATACGGGAGATAAACACCTGCTGCAAACAGTAGGACATCGTCGTAACCTTCTTCGTTGGCAATTGTTGCTGGCGGTGATGGTGGCGGCGGTGGTGGTGATAGTGTTGCTAGTGGTGCGCATGCGGTTTTTTGTCCTGTCAACCAATGAAAAATATGTCAAATTTGGGGTAAACTATAATAAATCGCCAAATGCGACACTTGAAACGTAAAATGCTAAAGAAACGAATGAACAAACAACTGCATGAATGAATGAATGAATTTATTAAGTGCCAACATTAGAGAGCTTTTGTTTCTTTCCTCGTGTGGCTGCTGACACGACTATGGGAAGAAGAACAGCAACTTGATTAAGTTTATTGTTAGTTGGAAGATCAAGAATTTTAAATTGGTTTTTTCAGAAACCTAAATTTATGTCATATTATACCCAATGACGATGAAATCGGGGTGAGAGAGCACGTGATATTAATAAGAGCACAATATGTTGCAACACCTTGTTAGGCGCGTTCATCTTTACAGGGAAGGGTTAGACATTTATGACCACGCTATGGACAGTGCAATGCAAAAGTGGGAAGCACTAGTGATACGAATGAGATGCGAACAAATAATTAAAATAATAATAACTCACAAAATTTTTATATTTTGAACATTTTCATTTTCATGGTTAATTAAAATAATTTTAAATATTGAATTAATTCAAATATTTATAATAATTTTAATAATATTAATATTTATAATAATTTTAATAATTTTAATAATTTTAATAATTTTAATAATTTTAATAATTTTAATAATTTTAATAATTTTAATAATTTTAATAATTTTAATAATTTTAATAATTTTAATAATTTTAATAATTTTAATAATTTCAATAATTTTAATAATTTTAATAATTTTAATAATTTTAATTATTTTATTAATTTAATAATTTTAATTATTTTATTAATTTAATAATTTTAATAATTTTAATAATTTTAATAATTTTAATTATTTTAATAATTTTAATAATTTTTATAATTTTGATAATTTTATTAATTTTAATAATTTTAATAATTTTAATAATTTTAATAATTTTAATAATTTTAATAATTTTAATAATTTTAATAATTTTAATAATTTTAATAATTTTAATAATTTTAATAATTTTAATAATTTTAATAATTTTAATAATTTTAAATATTTAAAAATTTTAATAATTTTAATAATTTTAATAATTTTAATAATTTTAATAATTTTAATAATTTTAATAATTTTAATAATTTTAATAATTTTAATAATTTTAATAATTTTAATAATTTTAATAATTTTAATAATTTTAATAATTTTAATAATTTTAATAATTTTAATAATTTTAATAATTTTAATAATTTTAATAATTTTAATAATTTTAATAATTTTAATAATTTTAATAATTTTAATAATTTTAATTATTTTGTTAACAATTATTTCATGTTATAGTTATATTTTTATAACCTAAAGTGCCACCCCGTGGCTGCCACTGTCATTTACTTATGCGCTGCTATTTGACCACGTTTTGATGTTTGTCTTATTGGTGTTGTTGTTATTTTTTCCTCCAGCTCTTTCATTATTTCAGTTAATGAAGTTGTTATCTGGTGTCCAGGATCAACACTTTTGCGCCATTTAACATGACCATCGAGCCAACGACTGACTGCCATCGAGTCGCCTGTGACAGGACACTGGTGCGAATGAAAAATTCTGATAAATTGATTTTAGGCTAGTTAATTAATTAAAAACCATGTCCACCTTGACAACAGTGGCTTATATGTACTAAGCAGACTGAGCGAAACAACAACGCGCCATACTGGGACAACAAGAATTATTAATGTACCCCCAGCCTGGGGAAACTACAACAAACTTAAGGAGTTAATACGAATGTTTTGCAAAAGTGAAAACACAAGATTAAGTGATGTTGTGTCACAATTATGAACCGACTGCAGGGGAGGGCGAATTCCATGCCAGTCCAGTGAAAACTAATTGAATATTTTAATGCCGCAGAAATATAAATATAATTCACGAAAAAGGTGTTGGTTGATGTTAAAATTAATTAGTGTTTATTTTCTGTATGTTTGTGTGGCGCATTTCAATGAATTTGATCGTATCACATTATAATGTTAAGCCTTATTAATGCCAAATATGGGTACTTTGTTGGCAATTGGTTGCTCTTGATTAAGATCCCCCCTAATGTGTTACAGTATAGTAATAATGAGGATTTGTGTAATATAACACCGTGCGTCAAACGGAAAAAATGTGATGGGTCATGAGAATGTCTATAAAAAATTTTCTGCCGTGTGTCTTAAAGGATAATAAAGAATTAAACATACAAAGGTTTTTTTTTTTTAATTTTTTCGTCCACTTTGTAAAATTAAATATAATATTTAGATAGCCCATCCAAAATGGCTTACTGGGACTGGCGGAAAAATTACAAAAAATTTGAAATAATAATATCCTTAAAAATGCAAAATCCTTTTAAGCCCAATCTCATTCATGTATATAGTTTTGTTTTGTGTCGGCTTTCAGAATTATCTAGACACTTTATAATTTAGGGGATGGAGAATTTTTGAGTTTTCTGATCGTTAATCACTTGGCAATAAAACCAGGAGCTCTTTTTGTAGGTCCTCAATCAGGTCACAACTTCCAATCGATCACGTGTTCCCCGGGTAAAGGCACTAAACATCCGGTCAGTGGTAGCAAATGTGAGAAGGCGCAATGTTGAGAAACCTAAATGGCAAGCTACCACCGATGCATCTTAGGAAGCAGGTTACATAAGTTACTGTATCTTAGGGAACAGCTAACATAAGTTACTGAAGCTCAAAGCAAAGGCTCTCCTAGTGGCTTTAATAGCCCCAAGAAAAGAGGATCGGGCGAGGTGGCCTTATAAACTACTATCCTTAAATAAAACAACTATTACCAAAACACGACGTAAAGGAAAAAACAAGAACCCCCTAATTCTGACGACCCTAGCGAAAATTATAAGGACCATGATTTAAGGATATGTACCTGGATTGTTCGAAATTTTTACAAAGGTGGTGCCTCTATCCAATTGGCGGATGTTCTCGAGAAATTCAAGGCTGACATCACCGTCATACAGGAAATGCGATGGACGGGACAGGGATGCACACGACGAAAGAACTGTGACATCTTTTACAGCTGCCACGCAGAAAGACACGACGATGGATGTTGATTCATAGTCGGCAAGAGACTTCGAAATCTGGTCACGCAGTTTAACCCTGTAAGTGACCAAATAGCCGCTATCCGCATCAAGACGAAATATTTTTACATCACACTGATTTGTGTACACGCCCCGAAGGAAGACAAAGAATAGTACAGTATTCTATGAGCACCTGGACTACTGCCCTGCCCATGAAATTAAAATCATTTGGGGGATATTAATGCTTAAATAGGAAGAGAAGGTCGTCTTGTTTCAGCAGTAGGAAAATTCAGTCTACACAACTATATCTCCGATTACGGATTCAGACTGGTTAAACTTGCGTCGGCAAGAAACAAGATTGTGCGTAGGATCAGATTCCCGCATAACGATATCCACAAGGCAATCTGGATATATTAAAAATAAAACTTAATTTCCCTTTACACCCCATGAATCTGGAATAGGTTCTCGCGTTGTTGCGAATTAACACAATTACTATTTTAGATTCACAACAAATGACTCCTTCTTATTTATCGACGAATGCGAACGTCACTGTTTGAGAAGTTTTTACTAGACATGCTGATTGACTCGACGCTTATACTGCGAAGTTGCTGTCAACAACATGAAAGAAAAATGTAGATGATTGGATCCGGGAATCAAAACACGGACCTCCCTCATGGTAGTCGCGTGTTCAAGCCACTATGCCACGGTCGGTCCCGCAACCTGGATATGACCTGATCAAAAGACAAGAAACCAGATTCATCACGTGTGAATCGATGTAAGGCATGTCTTAAGGGTTATGGACGAGCGTATGATGTACAATGCAAGTATTGACTCGAATCACCACGTAGAACCAAACGCAAAGGAAGCTAGACATCACAAAGCTGCATCCCACAGAGATAGCCAATGCTTACTTCAACCAACTCTTTTAATTACTTCAAACAGACGCCCCTTACTCTGATGTTTCCGACACTTAGTAGCAGCATATTGCGAATTCTATGACCACTAAATCAACGCTCTTCTAAGTTATGAAAAACTACGCTCTGTCAAGCCCTGATACAATGAGGAACGTCGTACAATGTCTGAGGAAAAGGAAACTGCATACAGGGCAAAACTGCGACGCATACGGTAACGGAGCGATATAATGTGAAGGAGAGGGGGATGAAACGCCTCTTCATGCAGAGAAGGCATCAAAGGAAGAAAAGAGAGAGCGCCAGGATATCGAAAATTACAGTGATACAGGTGAAACCCGAAAGTTCTATCAAAAGGTAAAAAGCGTAGATTTTGGAATAGGGATCCCCACAAGCAAGGACAGAGATGGATATCTGGTCACTCAGAGAATGCTGCAAATATGGAGGGAACACTTTCTTTCTCTGGTCGTTCTCGAAGGCAACATAAGTGACGAAATTACGTCAATCATCGACGATGGAGTCAATGTCCACCAACGAGCCAACTCGAGATCAGCACGGTAATTGCAAGTCTTAAAAATAACAAAGCTGCGAGAGCCGATGGACTGCCAGCATGTATGCACCAGCTCATAACCATGGTTTGGCTCAAGGAATGCAGCCTGATGATTGGAATCTGACAGTTCTATGTCATATGCTTAAGAAAGGCGATCCAAGTGACCAGCTACGATTTGGCTCAAGGAATGCAGCCCGTGTGTGTATCACGCTATATTCGACAGAAACTACCAAATGCTATGGCTGAGTTTGGTAAGCCCGCATAGTGATGTAAAAAAACATCGATGCATCGAGCATCGATGACTTTTGGGTGATGTTTTTCGATGTTTTGTGCCATACCGATGTTTATCGATGCATCGATGTTTAACAAAACATCGGGCACTTCACTAAAATTGACGGAAGTAGCGTAAAATGCAACATTTGCGCCAAAGTTTGTCATGCACTAGAATGACGCGTTTCGAACTCCATGACGAGGTAAAAAGAGAATCGTGGGGAAAGAATTTCCTCCATTCTCATGTTTGAATATTAACGGTCAAATTCAAACTATAACTGGTGCTGGACATTTTCGGCTGATATCTACTTCGCATGTACATGTTTGACATAATCGTCGATATATATACAGGTGATGATGTACCATTGTGCATCAGTTCGTCACAAAGGGGTCTGAAGGTAAACTCGTCATGGAGTTCGAAACGCGTCATCCCAGTGCGTGACACTCTGAATTAAACCACTCAATGAAGAAATAATAAAGAAAAAAACTAAGAAAGCATTTATTTTTGTAGTCTTAATTCCATTTTATTTAATTTATCAAAAAATCGCAATAACAAATTTAAAAGGCTTCTAAGAATTGATTTAACGAATAATAACGGAATGGGTTGAAAACATCGATGCATCGAAGTTTCTAGCCGATGTTTCACACAACATTGATTTATCATTTTGCAAACATCGATGAACATCGACATCGAAGTTTCGACCCAAATTTACATCACTAAGCCCGCAAAGCTGTAATGACTTTTAGGGATGACACTGACTGGCAAGAAGACCAGTGAAATTAGGCAAAAATTCTGACGGAGTCTGTCATGCGATATCTTTAACATCAATATAGAGATGATCATGCGAAGATGTGCAGTAAATTAGAATGGTACCATCTTCAACAAAAGTCACATATTTCTCGCGTATGCCGATGATTTAGCTAATGTTGGCAGCAGTCGGCGGAAGTGGGTCTTGGGAACATGATAAATTTTTCTTCAAAATTTAGAATGTTTCCAATCGAAAGTCTCATTCAAAAGGCACTTTTCTGACTTTACTTGAAATAAGGACAAAAAAAACACAAAAGGAGCCGAGAGAGATTGCTGGAATGTTCCACAAAAAATTCTCGAAAATCCAAAATCATCACTGTGAGACATTTTCGGGGTCATCGTGTTCGGGGTTTGGCGTTCTCAGGCCAAACTTTTTGTATAACCTTTTATATTTTTTGGTTATCCTGATGTTTTGTTGCTTAGTTTTTCAGCTATAACTCAAGAACTATTGATGATTTATCATTTCATTCATCAGCAGAATTGTACAGAAATCCAAGCGGGTTTTACTGTACTGACCGATATGTGGATTATCCCTTCTTAACTGCGAGTTCCTGTTTTCGTTAGATGGGAATTTTATTTTATTTCTTTAGAACTTACATATGTATACACATTTCATTACTCAGAACCATATCTCAATTTTCCAAACATCTTCTTTCAATTGCTTCTAAACTGTGCAATCTTCTTCCGTATTTGCTTGTATTCCCCAGCACGTTAAGCTACAGTACTGCAAATGCTAAAAAATTTAATGAACTGTCACGATAAGTTTCCCTCCCATTAGCTCACAAAGGAAAATCTCTAAGTGTTAATTACAAAGCTACTTGTTTAAAAATTTCACTGCTGCTCTTTTTTTTTGTTGCTTTGCTCCGTCCAGCAAAGGTGGTTTTGCTGTTTTACTGATGCGACGAAACATTTCAATCAAGTCATGTTTTATGTTTGTCCATTCGCCCGTTTGTGTCCTCCATATACTACATACATTGGGTTATTTGAACGGTTAGTACGTATGTACGTACGGTTTGGGCTGTGTGCTATCGCTTCGACGATTTTGCCATGATTGCAATGCGTCTGCGGTGACTTGTAGTCCTCGTCCTGCGTCTGGGCGGCAGTGCGAGTGTGTGTATTTAATGGCATAAAGCGTAAAATCGTTGACAGTAACGCGTTGTTTGTAAAAGATGATTTATTGCTGATCGTGATAACTTCGAAACGAAAGTTAACTAAACCAACAAACCGAAGGCAAAAAAAGAGGCGATTTTGTACGATGATGACGACAACGACGAAGACGACACAACAGCAACAATGTGTTGATGTTGATTTTTGATCCAACAGACCAGACTAGCGCTTGAGAAACAAACAACAAAAAAAACGCCAGCAATTATGCAAAAAAATTGTCTCAGAGGAGTAAAATGATTTTTTGCTGCACTCTTATCGGTGCACAGTGTTATCAATGAGAATACAAATGGGATTGAAAAACTGCTTAGATGATGGGGAAAAAATTTAACTTTTCGCCTTAGGAGAGTATATTACAATTTCGGGAGGACAGATCTGCCCTAGGTAAAACTTTTGTTTATGGTCCGGAGTAACTTTTAGTTTAACCTAAAACACGGTTTGAAATTGGTTTTAACAACAAAGTATCTTATTATTGTAGTACCTTTATCAGATGTCTTCATTGAAATTTAAGGAAGATTTTTTAAAACTATCTATCTCGACTTCTTATGTGTTATTTTCGTCCTTATTTCGAGAAAAGTCAGAAAGGGCCTTAAAATTAGACTTGACAAATTCAAATGTTGTACCAGAAAATTTTACTTTAGGTGCTCTAAGACCTTTTGCCTTTTTTTATGCTCTGTGCGAACTGCGACGTAAAAGAGTCAGAGTATTTATGCTCCTTATTGTTAAATACATTTTCGATATTAGGTGTGTAACGTACCGAAAGTCGTCCGTACAAAAATCTTCCACATTTACAGTTCTAGCGCTATCTACACAATTATGACCTTTTAACCTATAATCACCAATAATATCTCACCTTTTATTTACTCTTGCATACACTGTTTCAATTCCTTCAAGGGCAAACAACAATACCTTCAATCACACCAACGACACATTCGGCAATCGCAACGAATGGCGAATGAGCGCGATGTCCAACATCCAACTAAACATATCAGGAAACGTCATCATAAGGGAAAGTGTTAATTGATGCAGTTTGATGCGATATAATTCTAATTACATCGAGAGCTCCACTAACTTCAATGATCGAGCATTTTGATTGGTAAATTCGTCAGTTGCTATCGCAGCGTATTTTTGTTTTGCTAATTTGGCCTGTGTCCGAAGAAATATTCTTTTGTATATAATATTCTTCGGTCTCTCGAATCAACTTTTTTTGGTTTAACCCAAATTTCGTTGGTTTAACTCGATTACGGTCGGTTGAATCGGCATTCAGTCTGTTAAATCGGACTTCGGTCGGTTGAATCGGACTTCGGTCTGTTAAATCGGACTTTGGTCTGTTAAGTCGGACTTTGGGCTATTAAATCGAACTTCGGTCTGTTGAATTGGACTTCGGTCTGTTAAATCGGACTTCGGTCTGTTTTATCGGACTTGGGCCTGTTTTATCGGACTTGGATCTGTTAAATCGGACTTCGATCTGTTGAATCGGACTTCGTTCTGTTAAATCGGACTTCGGGCTGTTAAATCGGACTTCGGTCTGTTGAATCGGACTTCGGTCTGTTGAATCGGACTTCGGTCTGTTAAATTGGTCTTCGGTCTGTTTAATCGGACTTCGGTTGGTTATACCGACTCGTCGGTTGCACAGATTTCGGTCTGGAATACGAAGATAATCTTAGTTTCTGAAGCATTGTATTAGAAATTAGGATCGTAGCATCTTGATGCTAACACTCCGTCGGGTACGATTAATTCGGAATCGATGCAACAACGAGTTGCAGAGAAGAAAACGAGTCAGCAACACGATCCTGAGTTGCGGATACCAAACTGATTTACGACGATAGCCGAATCATCGATACAACCACGAGTTGCAAAGTCGATTTGCAACCTTCTGGGCAATAATTTATCGAAAGAAATATTCTTTTGTTTAATCAGACTTCGGCCTGTTGAATCAAGTTTTGTTGGATTAACTCAAATTCCATTGGTTTAACTCGATTACTGTCGGTTGAATCGGACTTCGGTCTGTAAAATTGGACTTCTGTCTGTTAAATCGGACTTCGGTCTGTTAAATCGGCATCGGTCTGTTGAATCGGACTTCGGTCTGTTGAATCGGACTTGGGTCTGATAAATCGGACTTCGGTCTGTTAAATCGGACTTCGGTCTGTTGAATCGGACTTCGGTCTGTTACATCGGACTTCGGTCTGTTGAATCTGACTTCGGTTGGTATTACTGACTCCTCGGTTGCACAGATTTCGGTCTGGTATACGAAGATACTACAGTAGCATTGTTTTAGAAATTAGGACCGTAGCATCTTGATACTAACACTCCGTCCGGTACGATTAATAGTTCGGTCGCGAATTCGTAATCGATACAACTACGAGATGCAGAAATTGATCTACAGAAGAACACGAGTCATCAACATGATCCTGCGTTGCGGATACCAAACTGATTTACGACGAAAGCCGAATCATCGATACAACCACGGGTTGCAAAGTCGATTTGCTGAAGAGCACGAGTCATCAACTCGATCCTGAGTTGCGGATACCAAACTGATTTTCGACGAAAGCCGAATCCTCGATACAACAACGAGTTGCAAAAGTCGATTTGCTGAAGAGCACAAGTCATCAACACGTTGCTAAGTTGCGGATACCAAACTGATTTACGACGAAAACCGAATCATCGATTGCTGAAGAACACGAGTCATCAACCCGATCCTGAGTTGCGGATACCAAACTGATTTTCGACGAAAGCCGAATCATCGATACAACCACGAGTTGCAAAAGTCGATTTGCTGAAGAGCACAAGACATCAACACGATCCTGAGTTGCGGATACCAAACTAATTTACGAAAAAGGCGGATCATCGTTACTACCACGAGCTGCAAAAGTCGATTTGTAGAAAAACGCGAGCAGCCCCACGATCCTGAGTTTCAAATTCGAAGCTGAATAACCAACAACCCCGAACTACCAATATATTCCCGATTTGCTGATATTAATCTTAACCACCGACGAACCCGAATCATCAGTACGCTGCCGAGTTGCTGTTACGAGCCTATATTATCGAAAGTACCCAAATTATCACGTTCCTAATTACCGAAACGATCCTGACGTCCACAGTTTTGGGAGTATAGTATAAAGTTCCCGGTCAACTCAAATCGACCGATTCGTAGAGTTCCCGACTATCTTAAATCGACCCGAGTACCAGAATATCCAATACCCTTCAGAATTGTTAACATTAACCCGAGTTACCGACAAAACCGAATCATCAATCATAACTTGCTGATATTAATCGTTAACCCTGACATAACCCGCATCACCAAGCTAATCACATACTGCGGATATTAATCGTAACCAGCGACGAACCCGAATTATCAGTACGCTGCCGAGACGCTTTTACGAGCCTAAATGATCGAAAGTACCCAAATTATGACGTTCCTAAATATCGAAACGATCTTGACCTACGTGACGTCCACAGTTTTGGGTGTATAGTATAAAGTTCCCGATCACCTCAAATCGAATGATTCGTGGAGTTCCCGACTATCTTAAATCAACCCGAGTACAAGAATCTGTCGTTGCAGTCATAGGCTACATCAATACTCGTCGAGCGTATACTAAAAGTTCTCGGTCATCGTAAATCGGTCAGTGTACATATTACCGGACAAGACAACAACGCTTTAACTGAATCCGAATTGTTTTCGTAACTAAATACTTTATCCAGTAGATTATAAGTTTGAATTACACCATCAATTAACAATACTGCCCTAGTCAGGGAAAATCTACTCAGTTCTTATTCCGTAAGGTTTTGTAGGTACTTATGGCGACCCTGGCAACGACTTGACTTACCGCAGCCGACGAGGAAACCACGTTACAGATGTCTGCAGTAAAATTTTGGGTAGTAAATATTTTTGTAAAAAAGGTATACTCCCTATCTCGATGTCCTGTCGTGTCCTTTTCGTGCTTATTTCGAGAAAAGTCATAAAAGGGCCTTAAACAATATATCCACAACAATGGAACGATGTGCGTATGATTAATTTAAAATGCGTCTATATTAGACCTGGCGTTAAAAAGTTTTTTGGAATCTTGAGTATGGGTAGCGATTAAAATATGAGAATTGATGCCAAAATTGATATAGCAAATTTTCAGGCTGATCGGATGGTGCCAACCCGTGCCCCAATGAGGTCAAAGGTCAACATTTTTTAAAAACCACCAAAAAACTCTTTTTATTGCATTTTATTAGTTTTTTTAAAATAAAATTACTATAGATATAATATAATTTTCCTTAATTTTTATTAAAAGGGTTTTAAGTTTTATTTTAAATCAGTGAAGATTTTGTATAGACTGGGAGGTCCTTACGTTAGCCCTCTACAATGTGCAGCAAGTACTGTTTATCGTCTTCGATGTGTGTTAATCATTTGTAAGAGTCAGTTATTAGTCCGACTATTTTTTCGACGGCATTCATAACACGTATGCTTTTGACGATCAGCTTCCCTTTAAAAATGCTCGGCCTAAGAAATTTGATGGATTAAAGCGTAAGAAATCCATAGAAATCTCCAAACGACTAAAAAATATTTTGTGTTCGTAGTCAGAAAAAGAACTCAAATACTTGGATGTGAATAATTTGAAATTATTAATATCATCGCCGATATAATGGTCTTTATCAGACTTAGACCAAAAAAAGCATTCTTCGATAAATGCCACTGGTGGTTCCGAATTTTTTCCAATAGCTCTGTATATATTTGAAGTATCAAAACAGCCAATAATCCTCTTTATTAGTTGCATATTACTATTCGGACTATAGAGACTTACTAAAAAAATTCACATATTACGAGTTCCATTTAACTGAATCGAAGAAATTTTAAAGTGAGTGTGAAAAATATACATTTTTGGACAATAGAAGTCCTTGTACATGAATCTTGCATGTGACGTCACTCCAGGTGCACGAAATGTGAAACTGGGAATGCTACCATCAAGAAATATAAATGCAAGTTGTAGAAGTTCTCTATAATCATGCCAAATATGTACTTTCGCTAAATATTTAAGACAAAAGGGCCGTTATTTGCAGCAGTTGTATCAAAACATATAATTTCTAATGAATTCAGAATATCAATTTTTAGCAAATAGTCGTAGACTGATTGAGCTACTGTAGATCCAGTTAAATCTTCAATGCTGGGGACAGCTGTACATTTTTCATAGTTCTATGACGTCAATCTAGTAGTCAAACGATCAACTTTATCTATTTCAGCAATTGTGGGCCGGTCCCGTGGAATGATTGTTAGAACACGCGACTACCATGCGGGAGATCCCGGGTTCGATTTCCGCCTTCATTTTTCTTTCATAGCCGGCCCCCGTTGGTGTTGTCGACAGCAACGTCGCTGTATAAGTGTCGAAACAATCGACATGTCTAGTACAAGCTTCCCAAACAGTGACGTTCGCATTTGTCGATAAACCAGTAGGTGCCGTTAGTTGTAAATCTAAAAATAGAAAGCGTTTTGATTCACAACAATGCGGGAAACTATCCTATACCTCATTCATGGGGTGTAAAAGGAAATTAAGTTTTTTAATTAAGTGGGAAGTAGCTTTTCGTCCCAATGCAAATCTAATGTTTTAGGGATCTAAAAAACTTAGTATAAAAGAAATACTTATAACTTGACCAAAATAAAAAAACTACATTGTATTTTTCAATACTTTCTTTGCCATGACGCCGACGGTGTTTTCAACGTTGCTCATGCAAACTTGTGCAATTCAGAAGTGGATCCTCAATATTGTGAACTAACGCATTAGGAGTTTCACTGATGAAGTGTATATCTAATGGAGATGACATATTGCCGGCATCCATACAAGCTAGCATTCTTTCGTCTTTACCATTTTTTCTTTTCACGTTTTTGAATGGAATGAACTTGGAATGTTAACAATCTGTTTTTTGTCCATCGTCTGCATATCATCTCCCAATTCATCACTCTGAAATTCAAAATTTTTCATAGTTAAGTCTGAACATGAAATTAAGTGCACAAAAAATAGCCACTGTGTGGCCAAGTACTACATTAGAATATAGTCAGGGCTATTCTGCGTTTCGATTACGTCCCCGCATTCCGCTACGCACGGATCGTAAATTGGTTTTCCAGCAAAAAACTGAATCGAAAGAAAATGAGGAAGCAAGTGTGTATTCACAATAAGCTGTTTTGTCAGTGGAACGGAAAATAACGAAACAAAACATATAAGCAATTGTGTAAAAATTTTTAAGTAAACTGCAAACGAAGTAAAACCCAAGGGGAGTAATGCGCTGCAAACGACATTCGCCTCCTCCGGTGCTCATTCTCTCCTGCCTGTTGTGGGAGAGCTTCCGCTTGATATAGTATTTCCAGTCCGTCCAAACCTAAATAAAAAAAGTATTTTATACATGAAATACAAACTAAAATGTCATACATACCTTCTTCCATGCATTCTCATCTTTACTTGGTGGCCCTATTGCATTTAGCCACATCGCACTTCTTCCCAAAATGCCTGTAAAGCCTCCTTTGGTCTGGAGTGGAAGCCTCCAGCAATATCGGTATTTTTGGCCATGAAAGCCAGCAGCTTCTCGTATTGCGCGGGCGTTTTTGTTTTTGACCTGTAATAAATGAAATAAACATCAGAAATCAGTAAAAAGAAATAAAAAACAATTATCTATTTGATACTTACATTTTTCTAAATACTTTTTTATATTTTGTATTTTTTTACGCAAACTCTGTCAGCTAAATTACAACTTACAAAAACGTAACTACGTTCGTAATGTAGAATAGCTACAATCGAAAGAAAAGCAGAACGGAACGCAGAATACCAGAGTTATCAAAACGGAGAAAATCCGTGCGTAATCGAAACGCAGAATAGGGCTGAGTAATTAAACCAAGTTCGGTTTTTTCTTCATAATTTTCTTTTCGACGTTTTTCATCTTCCTATCATTGTGTCTTTCTCTTTTCTTCATTTGTGACATAGTGATCGACACAAGTAATGCTACCAACACACACCCATTTTTTCGCTGCTTAAGAAGTCCCTTTCTTGCTATATACTAATAAGCTTGAGAACGTCCATGTGGGCAAAGTTAAATAAATTGTTTTGAATTATACTTCGTTCCGGAGATTTCATAATGTTTAATGACTTTTGCACCACATGTACTTTGGTCTGGAGTTAGGATTATAGCTTTATCACAAAAAGGAAATATTTCATTTAACACCAATCTTGCACTTTCTTTAACTGTTTTACATTTATATCATAAATTATAATATAATTACATTTACATGTATACTATAAATTATTATATAAATTATATATTTATGTATTTGATTCTTGTCGCATAGTGTACTTCAGAGTTAATGAAACTGATAACTAATTTAAAATTCATAAATGATGTTCTAATTTATACTAGTATTTTTATTTATGGAATTTCTCATTAAAACAATTGATAAAATGTAAAAAAACAGTATTTAAGTGGTTTTTCAAAATTTTGACCTTTGACCTCATTGGGGCACGTGTTGGCACCATCCGATCAACCTGAAAATTTGCTACATCGATTTTGGCATCAAATCGCATATTTTTAACGCTACCCACATTTAAAATTCCAAAAAATAAAAAACCCCATATAAGCTGCGCCAGGTCTAGTCTATATATAATATTACTCATACGTTGTACAAACATATGTAGTGACTACCATAGGCAAACTCGCTACAAAAGTACAGTACTTGGTTCAGGGTCGTCATTCAATATCAACTGAAATTATCAGTTGTCCACTTATTACAGATTCACACCCCAGATTGACTGTTGCACTGCGTTGTTAATCTTCCAATATATTTAACAACCATTTAATAACTCCCCACAAAAGTCTACAATTATTACGAACTTTGCCCACTGTGCACATCATTAATTGTGCTGTTTTCATTTTGCTATGTCTAAACCAAAGTACAACAAGTCTGGCGGCGGCTCAACTTGATTTACTTTTTTTTTCTTCTGTGTCCTGTTTGAAGAGAAGAAATTCGTTATCTCTCAACTACATCAGCGCTTACAAAATTGTATCTTGTTAATTATCAATCAATCGCTAATTACCGATAGTAACGCGATTGTCATCTTGAGACTATAGAGTTTGGAGACAAGACACATACAAGGGAAGTAGGAATTGCAACATCAAGCGGGTTTCAAGTTACCAAGTAATGTTGCTCAATTAAACTATCCTTCTTTACTTTGCTAAGCAATGCATATGGCCATGAAAAAAAGGATAAATAAAACAACGTCAAGCATTATGTATTAAGCGTTTTTTCTCCCCCTCCTTCTTCCCCTTTGTAACATTATTGGCAATGGCCGTCTTTAAGACAATTTTTTTTGTCGCCCTGGAATGTTTCAGCATTAATGGTGTTGGTGGAAAATCTTAGCTCCTAAATAGTTTTCTTCGGCTTTTAATGAAAACAACGAATACGACGACGACGATGAGACATGGACAAATGAGACCTACCTACATGCGACATAACAGTTGGAAGGGAATTTCCCCTTTCAGGGATCGTATAGGTTCCAGCCAAATGAAGAAGGAGGAGTAGGCAGCGTGGCTTATAGCCTTTGGCTTGACTATGCATTGGACCAATGGTGATAAATAATGAATTGTTGCGTTTTTTTAATCCGCCATTAGAACGGCTGCCAGGGAGGGATTCTATTTGCAACTTTAGTATGTTGTTATATGTCGTCTTAACAGCATCGGCTCTTGCAGTGTGGATGGGTCCTGCGTTGTACTCTATGTACGTATGTCAAAATGTTGCACGGTACTCACACAAGTTAAGCCATGCCTTTGATGTCGTTTCTAATTAGCTTGATATGCGCCGTCTTAGAAGGGAATTTATTGATTGTAGTATATGTGACGACATGAGTTCAAAGTAATATACATGTATCAATAGCGATGACCGTGATGAATTTCAATCTTGTATTAGCGATTAATGTAATCATGTAATAACACTGGGAAACGATATGAGAAAGAAATCTCGGCATCAGTATTGTCACTACAATTTTTTTAGATGAATTATGTTATTACGATTAGAGAGGAAATTATTGATTCTAGTATTTGAAGGGAATGGGGGATTTGAGTTTTTTTGATCGTTATTCACATGGGAATAACCAGAATCGCTCTTTGAAGGTCCTCAAGCAGCACAACGTCTGAGTGATCACGTATTCCCCGGGCAATGCCACTGAACGGATGTTCAAAATGTTGAGTAACCTAATCGGCTTGCTACCACCGATGCGTCTAATGAAGTGGGTAACAGAAGTTACTTAAGCTCAACACAGGCTCTCTTATTGACCGATTTGTCTTAGGGAGTAGTTACTGAAGCTCAACACGAAGACTCTCTTAACGGCTTAGGCCGCCCAAAGAACTTGGATCGGAAGCGTGTTATGAAAACACTAAGAAAAGAAAAAACAAAAACCACCCTCCCAAATGTTGTCGAACCCCCAAGCCCTAGAAATGGTACCTCTGTCCAATTGGCGGTTGTCCTCGATAAATACAAGGCTGATATCCCCGCCATACAGGAATTTTGATGGACAGAACAGCGAAGCAGACGACGAATGAACTGTGTTATCATTTGTAGCTGCCATGCAGAAAGACACGAATTTTTATGTGGATTCATAGTCGGCAAGAGACTTCAACTACTGGTCTCGCGGTTTAACGCTATAAGTGACCGAGTAGCCACCATTCGCATCCGGGCGAAATATTTTTACATTGCGCTCATTTGTGTACACGCCCCGACTGAAGAAAAGGCCAACACATTTAATAAGCATTCTATGAGCACCTGGGGGAGACATATGATCGCTGCACTGCACACAACTTTGAAATTGTTATGGTAGATTGTAAAGATAAAGTAGGAAGAGATGATGATATAGGCAATAGCAGTCGAAAAATTCTGTCCAAACATTTAGTTGCGAACACGATTAAGCAGTGCTAAAAACGCTCTTAACCAAATGCAAAGGAAGCTATATATCACAAAGCTGCATACCACCGAGATAGATAATGCCTACTCTAACCAACTCTCTCCGTTACTTTAAATATACCCTTAATTCCGATGTTTTCGACACACAGTGGCAACATACTGCCAATTCTACCACTGCCGACTTCTACGACTTCGCGGGATGACACTGTCTGACACGAATTATTCTGGGTGGCATGTCATAAGATCCAAGGTCATAAGGTCCATGGACCTTATGACACAAAGAAAAGTGTCATAAAGTCCATGGACCTTATGACCTTGGGCGTTGTGTCATGAGGTCCACAAGTATTGTGACATAAAGTCTATGGACTTTATGACACTTTTTTTTGTGTCATAAGGTCCATGATATTACAATAAGCAAAAATCTGCTGAAAAATTTACCGTTTTTTTTGGGGTCGATCAAAAAGAGAGTTTGAAGAAGTTGTAAATCAGTGGACTTGTGTTTTACTCACTAAGTGATCTTCAAACAGATTGGATGAACAAAGCAATAAGTGTTAAAAAAGTTTACCAGTGTCGAAACCTAACTTTAAAAATGGAATGTGTAAAATATAAATATGAGTTTATATCTGGATTTCGTAGAAACTCCAAACTACTTTTACTTACTGATGAAACACAAATATTTAAACAAAAACATGTTTATAAAGAATACACTCGGAGAATGAATAGCATACATATATGCTATTTTGATAATTGCCGAGTCACCGTATCTTTAAAAAAAGATGGTGTTTGTGAACAACTGAGCCTTGACTATCATCATAATCATGCTCCACCAGAAGATTTGCTGAAAAAGTTTAAAATAATGTCGGCAGTAAAAGGTGAATGCGAAAAGAAAACACCATTTAAAAGGAAAGGTGTACGAGAAATATTCGATGAAGAATGTATGCTGCAGTTGTGTCCTTGCTGCAGTTGTGTCCTTTCCAAAAATGAGAAGGCAGTTGCATAGGATTCGAAATAGGAGTATGCCTAAAAATCCCACTTCACCCGAGGATATTAAATTGGTGTTCGAGAATGCTGATTTTTTTGCAGAATATGGAAATTCTAAACACATCGACAAGCCACTTTACCGGGAAACAATCATTGAAGAGGGATTTTCATATAGCGTTTTCATTTCTCCATCAATAGCAGCTTTAATACAAAAAAACCAAAAGGACGTCGGTATTTGATAGACGGTACATTCAAAACTGTACCAAGTTGCGGTCAAAAACAATTGCTGATAATTCATTATTTCTACATGGATCATGTAAGTAGACTTAAATTTTGTTTATATTTCGCGCGCATATCATTTTTCGTTTTCTTTACAGACATTTCCTTTCATTTATGTTCTGATGACAAAAAAGACAAGAGAAGCGTATGTCCATATGTTCCAATTTATAAACACAAATTTTTTCAATTTCGAAGCTTCGGCATTTCATACCGATTATGAGATGTCTTTAAGGAAAGCCTTGGAAATTGTTTTCCCGACAGTGGCATTAAAAGGCTGTTGGTTTCACTACTGTCAAGCGTTGCGACGCAAGACCCAAAAGATAAAGAAGTTCGGCAGCTTCATCAAGAGCAACGCAGACTGCAGAATATGGTACCGCAAGTTTTTGGCCCTACCATTAGTAAGCCCGAAACAAATACAGGAAATGTTCTTGAATTTGAAGAACGACTTGGGAGAATTTTCTAGAAATCAACGGGAATGCCTTAATGTTTTTGTAATATACTTTGAGAAGCAGTGGATGAGGCAGGTAATTTGCATAAAAAGAATAATACAAGGTAATCGCCTTTAAGGGCAACGCGAATGGCGGAAAAAAATGAGAATCTTGAAGGTAATAAAAAAAATCTGCGGCAGATTTTTTTGCGGCAGATTTTTTTTATTACCTTCAAGATTCTCATTTTTTTCCGCCATTCGCGTTGCCCTTAAAGACGATTACTTTTTATTTCTGAAATTTTACTTTATTTAAAAATATGATGTAAGGAAGTAGTATTTTTTAAATGCAAGATGAGGAAGTGGGTGGAGGAAATGAAAAAAGTTAAGGTAATTAAAAAATCGGCCGCCGATTGTTTCTTATCTTGAATTTAAAAAATAATACTGCCTTTTATCTATATTGTGTTTCAATACATTTCTGTTGCTGTTGTAACTAACATATTTGCCTAATCGTTTTAAGGTTACACCATCCGGATTTTCAGTATATCTTGATCCTGTCAGGACAACTAGTGCTTTAGAAGGTTTTAATTCAAAATTATCTAGAAAACTGGAAAAGCATGGCCGTTTCTTCAAATTTCTCGAAGTTATCCGCGATGAAGACTTTGCTTATTCTGTCGCACTAGCTCAAACATCTGCCGGGGTCTTGAGTGTATTACCTAAAAAACGGAAACAGCAATGTGAAAAGGACAACAAAATTCATCAGCTGTCCCAACGACTTAGCAAAGGGGATGTTTCGCTGACTGAGTTCTTTAACATTATCATAAACAATGATAATAGTTTACTTGAAGTAAGCGAACAAATTGAAGACGTTGACGAACAAGATTTATCAGAAACAGAAGATAATGAAGAAAATGAGAGCATTTTAAGCCAGGCGACGGAAGTTTTAAAATGCATCATTTGCATTGAAAACCCCAGAAACATTCTTTTGCAGCCATGCAAGCACTTCAAAATCTGCTCAAGCTGTGTTGAAAAGTTGGAAGCGAAATCAAAACAAACCAAATCGCTTTTACTTTGTCCCTATTGTAGACAAATTGTTGAAGCAAATTTAAAAATTTTTCAATAAATTGTTAACAAAATATATTTTTATCATTGTTTTCTTAAATATAAATGGCATAGCATACGTGGACGTTAAGACATTTTCTACTGTGTCATAATGTCCATAAGGAAAGTGTCATAATGTCCATGGACTTTATGTCATAATGAAAAGAGACATAAGGTCCATGGACTTTATGACACTATTCTTTGTGTCACAAGGTCCATGGACCTTATGACCATGGACGTTGTGACATGCCACCTTATTCTGTGGAAACTGGCAAAAATCTTACAGGGCCATTTCCTAACAAACAATGCTTTAGACAAGGTGATAGCCTGTTATGTGATCTTTTTAAAATCGTAATAGAGGTGATCATGTGAAAGACTGCAGTAAATATAACTGGTACCATCTTAAACAAAAGTCACATGCTGCTCTCGTACACCGATTATATAGATACCATTGACAGAAGACTGCGGGATGTTAGTACGGCCTTTTTAAGCATTGAAAAGCAGTTGGCCCAAGTGGGTCTGGTCATAAATGAGCTATTTGTTTCAACGAACAATCAATGTACTTGTTTGAGGCGTAACGTTGACACTAGAGCTTTGTAGTGGTTGGTGATTTTGTCTACCTTGGCTCCACCATAAACCAGGATAATAATGTCTTCCTGGAAATCAAGAGACGAGTATCGATCGCAAACCGCTGCTGCTATCCTCTAAGCAAGCGATTAAATGACAAAGCCTTCTCCTGACGACTTAAAATCCAACTCTACTAGACATTGATCCTACGAAAAATATTTGAGGCATAATCGTTAACGTCGTGTACCGTCGCCAATGATCTATGAGTTGTATAACTTGGACACGTTGAAGGAATGGGTGAAAATACTCCAACTTCGGCAGTCTTCGAAAACAAACTTGATGGGCTGTGCAGGAGGGGGCGCGAAAGAAAATATTTTTAAGGAATTCATAAAAATTGGAAACGGAAAAAATGTTCAGTTTAGCACTTTGCTCATGAATTCAGTTTGTGTTTTACATTTTGTATCAGGTCTGCACAGACAGTGGGCTCCACTCTACTTGTATATACTATATTGCCGCTGTTAAGGGCCCCATTCTTGTCCTCGCTTTGGAATAATAATAGTTTTATTAAGAAACATGCATCACCACAGAACTGTTGCCCCGACAGCTGATACAAACGGCATCAGCAATTTTTACCCAATCTTGAACAATAGCTCTCAACGTAATTATCGAGAAAGTGCTAATTCACAATGTTGCAATCTTTCAGCTCATACAATTGCATATTCAGATTTATTATTCTTTGTTTAACTACTTTTACCTACATCCATCTCACATCATAACCACCACTATCACAACCAGATGGTCTTCCTTGGATCTCCCAACGTCCTTTAGAACTTACAACTATTTTGAAAACAGTTTTGAACTTGGTAAAAGTTCACAGTGTTACACCAAACATTTACATATAAAATTAGATCCGAGAACAAGAACAAAAACACAAAATTACATGTTCTATTTCGACATGTGAAATAAAGGCAAACAACAGCCAGGCAATACTCTACTCTACCAGTCCAGGCAATGAAACAAAAAAAAATCATGTACCAGGTTGTAACTTGTCCACTTAAATCTCGAATGGATAAAAGACCCAAAAGCCGCCTGTTCACGAATTGAACTCCCCAACTACAACAACAACAACAACAGCACCACGCCACAAGTACAATCTACGACGACAAAAACAACACTTGCACTACTTAACTCCCCAACATAATGAACCTTATGGATGGTTACGATATTCCCACTTCTTAAGCAACACAAAAAAAAAACAACTAAAATAAGGAAAAGATTCCTTCTTTCGACAAAGTGCACATCGGAAATCAAAGAAACAGAAGAAGGTGCACTTTCAACCAGGCAAAGAAAAAAAGCAAAAAAAGTTGAAAAAAAAAACACCAAAACTGTTTGTAATTTAAACCTACTGACCATGTTGTACGAGTACCATTTTAGATAACATGATCCTCCGCGTACTCCCAAAAAAAAAAAAAGAATCAAAAAAGAGTAGAGGGAAAACCCAAACGACAGAAAGTATATTTGTCGTTTTATTGAAGAGGTCTGCTGCCTGCCTGTTTGCCTACCAACGATGGCCACAGGACAAGGAAACACCACCGACACCGCCACCACCAACGCCAACAACTTTGAAAATCAACAGGAACAACTGCAACAACATTGGCAGCAACACCAGTTGTTGACTTCTGTACTTTGTACGCTGCAACGTTTTTAGTTTTTTTTTTATTTTTATTTTGGGTTGTATTTAATGCTCATGTTCAATGATGCTAAAGGGCGCTACGCGAATAGCAAATACACCAACAACAAATACAAAATCAAAAAAATTGCTACGATGTGGCAAAATATTCATTGTCAGTGGTGTAGCATCCAGGGGCACAGCTTCTAATATGATTAATTAATTGTTGCGAAAGGGTGTTTCTTATTACATATACAGAATGGCACTACGAAATAAATTCCATGCGAAGAAATGAAATAACACGGTACAACAATTTTCAATAACACGGTACAACAATTTTCAGCGCATTTGGGACTAAATTCTGAGAACTCCACGTGAAAGCAGCTCCAAAAAGAAAAAGTTCTGCATTATTCGTTTTGTCAAGTTACATGCCATAATAATTTAATATCGAGTCCCAAAATCATGTGTTGTACTGTATAATCAGTGTCTGGTAAAGTTGGATCTCCGTTCGTCGAGAGAGGACTTTGCTTAGCGCATAGCAGCAGTAGTTTATGGTCAATACTCGGCTCATGATCTCTAGGCTGGCATTGCTATTATTTGTGTTTACAGCGGAGCCAAAGTACAAAGTACAATGTTATAGTTGTCAACATTCGCGCAGAGTCCCACGCAGTTCTTTTCCTTATTTATCACCAGATCCACTGTTCCGACTGCTTCTCAATGCTTGAAAAGGCTGCAGTAAAACCCCGCAGTCCTCGGCCAATGACATCTATGTCGTCGGCATACTCGACGAGGATGTGACTTTTGTTAACGAAGGTATCAGTCGTGTTTACCGCATCCTTCCAAATGATCATCTCTATTATGATGTTAAAGAGTTCGCATGACATACTATTGCCTTGTTTAAAGCTCTAAAAATTACTCTGTCAGATTTTTGCATGCCAGATTTTCCATGAAGACTTCGCGTTAATC
Organism: Muscina levida; assembly: GCA_964034835.1. Classification (NCBI taxonomy): domain Eukaryota; kingdom Metazoa; phylum Arthropoda; class Insecta; order Diptera; family Muscidae; genus Muscina; species Muscina levida. The sequence goes on along the minus strand of OZ035880.1, from coordinate 174,882,133 downwards.
AGTGTCATACCGCAAAGTCGTATGAGTTTCGCGGGGATACCAAATCCAGCCAAAGCAGCTAATAGTTTCCGTCATATCGAATTGTCGAATGCAGCTTTTGTAATCGATAAACAGATGGTAGATGTCGATCTGCATTTCTTGCCAGTTCGCAAGGATGGGCTATACTCTTTCACATAAAACACTAGATATGACTTGCGATGCGATGGTTAAAAGGCTGATCCTGCGATTGTTGGTACACACACACACACACACTTGGATCCCCTTGCTTAAGCACAGGACATAGAAACTCAGATTTCAATAATCGGACATGCATTTCTTTAGCCAAATCGTGTTTATGAGCTGGTGCATGCAAGATGCCAGCTCATCCTCGCCGGTCTTAAAAATCTCTATGGGTAGTCCATTGACTCCCGCACCTTTATTGCTTTTAAGCCGTGCAATTGTCATGCTTATATCGGTTTTGCTTGCCAGTTGTCGATAAATAGAGTGATATCGTCACTTATGCTGCCATCAGAAACGAACCCTCCACATTTGAAGCACACCCTGCGAGTCCGTGATCAAATTTCCATCTCTTTGCTTACAGGTATCTCTGTGTTCAAAATGGTAGCTTTTTACCTTTTATAAGAACTTCTGGCTGCATCTCTATCGCTGTAATTTTCGATATCCTGGCTCTCTCATTTCTTCTTCTTCGTTGCCATTGCCAACCCGTTGCCATTTAAAGTAATTAGGAGAGTTGGTTAGAGTAGGCATTAGCTATCTCGGTAGTTGACAGCTGTGTGATGTTTAGCATTCTTTTAGTTTGGTGACGAGAGTTTTTCTTCTACTTCTTCTTCTTCTTTAATGGCAGCAACAACAGAAATGTATCTACCAGTAGTCCCACGTAGAAAAGTATTCCGGTATTTTGGGCTCCGTAGATAGTTCGTCACACCAAGCTTAGTTACCTTAGTTACCTCTTTAACCTGGTCTATCCATCGGAGTTTTGATCGCCCCCTCCTGTGCCGCCCATCGAGTTTGTTGCCGAAGACTTTTCTAGCCGGAGCGTTTTCGTCCATTCGTACAACGTGTCCAAGCCAGAGCATTCGTTCTATTTGAACGCGCTTGACTATATCGATGTCGTTGTACAGCTCATAAAGCTAATGATTCATTCGACGATGGTACTCCCAGTTAACTATGATGGGTCCAAATATTTTGAGTAGTAGTTTTCTCTCAAATACTCCCAAACCAGTATGTTATAGGCAGGGCAGCGGTCCAGGCGCTCACAGAATGCTTCTTTAATGTCCTCGCCTGAGTTACGTGAGTTATGTATCCGTAAAATAAAAGAGAAGTTTATTTTTTCTTTCTGATATTTTATTTAATGCTTTGGCATTGACGAACAAATTATGAATCAAAACTTTTTCCAAAAATGACTTCTATATAGTTTTTCTAACATGTTGACTTCGATTTTGCCTTCGACAAGTACAAACGGGGCAAAAGAGTTTATTTCAAGGGGGGTCTTTTTATATAGTGTTTGTGGTGGTGTAGTTAATATGGACATAACTCCTCCCTCCCTTGATTGAAAATTCTCCCGAATTTTCCGTTTGATTTTTGAAATTTTCTTATATACTATGATTCATGACTATAATGGTTGTTTCAATGATAAAAGTTAAAATTACAATGGTATTGATTATTATAAAATTATAGTGAACTGTTTTGTGAACTCCTAATTCTTTTATTTATTTTACATTGTCTATGCTGAGTTATAAATGTATAAATGTCGTTTCCTAGAAGTGTAATATATGATGTCTGTGTTATTATTGTAAAGTACCCAGTTTAAGTATGAACGGTATTTGTGATTTCTACTGTCGTGAACATGTTGCTAACCATCATATTGTTGCTTGTTGCCGTGATGTTATTTTGAATATGTTCCACTTGGTTAATTTGTTTTTAGCATCATGTCCTCCTGTATGTGGACATGGGTTATTAGTCGGGCATTATTCTGGTTTATCTTATTAAATTTTCCTAAGATTCTGGCCCTGTCCGTTTCTATTGTTTTGGTAAAAGTTCTTATGCTTTCGTTAAATTGATAGCTTAAGCGTTTGGATCCTTAAATAATCTGAATGTGGTTCTCCGTATTTGCTCTAGCATCATCATCCATAGTACAAGCCATCCATTTAAGGATGCTGGCTAGTTCTCCTTTTTTCCTGTCACTCTAAATTGTGCGGAGTTTAATTTGTACTTTCTGGAGTTCTGATAATAGGAATAGTTTATTTTTAACTACATTTAATTCGTTTAGAGGAATTTTAATGAGCTGAGCGTCGTTCAATTTTATCTCAGTATACCCATTGCCCCTAGTGGTGATTGGTTGGGCTGTTAGGGCTACTATCGTTATTCGAAGGATCATCAAGATTGTCGATATCCAATTTACCTATAAATTTATTCCTTCTTTTAAAATTGTTTGGGTGAACATTTTCAAGATTAATTTTACGATATCTGGGTTCGTATTTATGCCTAAGAGCTTTGTAGTTTTTCGCATAACCCTCTTCACTGTTCACATCAACAATTTCCCTTTTTTCGTTGCGTTTAAGAATCGTGTTCTTTTTAGTGTTAGATAGTTGTTTGAAAATTAATTGTTTGTCTACCCGATTTTCCACTACATCCATAGGTCTTGACTTAATTGTGGAATGAATTGAGTTGTTATACCACTCAATACATTGGAAGATGCGTTCTTTTACAGAGAGAGGTGAGTTTTGAGCTTCAAGAGTTCTGAATTTTTCTGAAATTGAGCTGTGTAGTCTTTCGACATCAGCATTGCCTGTATTGTTGTTTGGTTTAGTGAAATGGACTTCTATATTTTCACTCCGTAAAAAGTCTTTGACATTGATTGAGTTAAATTCATTATCGGTGATTATTTTTCCTGGCTTGCCTCTTATTGAGAAAAATAGTCTAATTTTTTCCACTATTGTGATACTATTTCTATCTTCTAGGTAAAGAGCTATGGCGTATTTGGAAAATTTATCGATGAAAGTGATGAAGCTGTGTTTTTTGTTTGTGTAAACGTCCATGTGTATGATTTTACTGACGTCTGAGGGTGTTTCAGAGCATTTGAGCATTGGTTTTAGAGGGTTTCTATCCTATTTAGACCTGTTACATATGTCGCAGTTATTGATGTATTTTTGAATAAAATGTCTGAGGTTATTGTAGTAGATTTTTGTTTTGAGGCCTTCGTAATTTTCTGTAATGCCTGCATGTCCTGTTTCATATTTATGATATTTCCCTATCTGTTTGTATAAATCGTTCTCGTTACTAATATCTCTGGCGTTATAGCTGCATCGTACAAATTTTAAACTTGTACCAAATAGTTCTATAAGTTTTAATTATACTTTATTGTAGAGGTGATCTGAAAGTTCGGTGAATATTCCGATTCGTCCGAAGGTGATGTGTTGGCGAAATAGATCTGTCATGTAGTTCGTTTCTATATCTCCGACACTTATAAAAATTTTCTTTTTGTTATTTACCATTCTAACGTCCTCTGTTTTATGGTTTGTTAGTATGATTTGTGTTGGAAATCTGTTTACTATAGTGGTTAAGATTGGAAAGTGGTCATTTAAATCTTCTTCTTGAGAATGAATAGTTGCGGCTGTACTGAAGTTGTCTGTGTTTTCTTCTATTTCTATTTCGTCTAAATTTTCTATAGCTAATATTTCTCCGATTGTGTTGTCTATTCTGCTCATAAAATCAGCTACTTTATTCTCTTTTCCTTTAATGTAACTGATTTTGAAGTTATATTCGCCAAGTTTTAGCAACCATCTTTGAAGTCTTGGGTTTATGTCTTTACCCCTTGTCTTGGTATGTAGCCACACTAATGGTTGGTGGTCCGTTACTAGTTCAAATTGTTTACCATATATATAAGGTCGAAAGTAGCCTACTGCCCATACAATTGCAAGTAGTTCTTTTTCTATTGTGGCATAGTTTTTCTCGTGATCATTCAACGTTCGGCTTGCATAGGCGTTTGGGTGTTCGTTTTGGGAAAGAACTGCACCTATTGCATGGTCGCTAGCATCTGTTGTCAATTTAAAGTCTTTGGACCAATCAGGGTATTTAAGTATAGGTGGATTAGTGAGGATGAGTTTAAGTTTTTCAAATGCATTTATGTATTGTGAGTCATTAATATTCACTTTTGCATTTTTTTTAAGTATTTGGTAAGATTGTATGCTATTTTTGCATAATCTTTCACAAACTTACGGTAGTAACCTGTTATTCCCAGGAAAGATTTTATTTGTTTTTGGGTTCGTGGGAGCTTTAACTTTCGAATTGATTCGACTTTGGTTGAATCGGGTTTTATACCATCTGTGGTGAGGCTATGGCCTAAATAATTTGTTTGTTTACAGAAGAAGGAGCATTTATCGGCTTGTATTTTAAGATTATGTTCTCTCAATTTAGCAAAAATTTTCTTCATGTTGTCTACGTGTTCCTCGATACTCGTACTGAAGATAAGTATATCATCTAAGTATACGACACATATCTTATTTATGTATTCTCGAAGTATTGAGTTCATCAATCTTTGGAAGGTGGAGGGGGCGTTTTTCAAGCCAAAGGGCATTCGAATGAATTCGTAATGACCGTACGGGGTTGAAAATGCCGTTTTCTTTTGGTCATCTTTTTCTATTGGAATTTGATGAAAGCCTTTTGCTAAATCTAAGGTTGTGAAATAGTTGGCTTTTCCTAATTTATCCAATATATTTTCAATATTGGGAATAGGGAACTTATCGTTCACTCATTAAGTTTGCGGTAATCGATTACAATGCGCCATTTCTGTTTACCAGAACTATCTAATTTTTTAGGAACGATCCAGATTGGTGAATTGTAAGGGGAATTACTTTCCCTTATAATGTTTTGTCTTAACATTTCATTTATTTGTCTTGCTATTTCCTCTTCGTGTATTTTTGGATATCTGTATATTTTTGTGTAGGTGGGTCTGTCTGTAGTGGTTATTATGCTGTGTTTAATTTCGTGTGTATGGGAGAGATATTGTCCTTCTTTGTAAAAAAGGTCTGAATTTTCGTTTATAATTGTGTTTAGGTATGACTTTTCCTCAGAATTCATATCGTCTCTAAAGAGTCGTGATATGTTTTCGTCATTAATGTTTGACTTTTCCATTGTGTGAATTTCTTCATAGAAAAAAGGGCAAGAATTTACAAATTTAATTTTGTTTTTATTAATTTCGATGAATTCCTCTTCGAGATTTATTTTCGCTCCAAACGATCGTAATATATTCTGTCCAATTAATCCGTCAAATTGTTTGTCACTGAAATCTGTTAATTTCCATCGCATAAAGTTACTATCTCTGAATTCCTTCGGGACTTCAGTGATAATTTCGTTATCTATTTTCGTTTGACCGGAGAGAGTGTTAAATATGATTTGTTTATCTAAAAGGATTCTTTTGTACTTTGGTAGGGAATTTCTATTTAGAAGTGTTGTTGTGGAACCTGTATCTATTAAGCATTTAATTTTACTATCTCCGATTGTTAATTCTATTAAGGGTAAGTGTATTCCGGGCTGTCTGATCGAAAATTTACTTCGTCTTCTACGGTTTCTTCTACTTCTGGTTCTTCATGTAAATTTTGCTGTAGGTGATCTACTTCCATTGGTTTTGGATATTGTTTACTCTGGCTTAGAGAGGTTCTAAATGTTCCTGAACTATCCCTATTGTTGTGCCTGAAGCTGCCCGGCTGTGTGTTTGTGTTGTGTTGTGTTTGTGGGAATCTTTGGTTATTTTGTTTGGACATAGTTGATTGGTGAAAGTGTCCTGAATTGGTATTGTAGTTATTTTTGTATGGGTTATTATGATTAGTATTGGCATTATTTTCAGTGAAGTTTTGAGTGTTTTGGCTATTGTTTGTTTTACAAAATTGTTGCGGTTCGTTTCTCTTTTTATTGTATTTAATTAAGCCACACTCTTCTAGGCAATAATATGCTTCTCTAAGACTTTTCATATTTCTACTGTGTATATACTGGCTAAGTGAGGTGGTATGCTTGTTAAAAAAGTTTTCAGAATTAGGGCTTCGTTTGTGTTCGGAGAAAATTCTCCTGGTTTTAGGGGATCTTGGAAATACTTATTGTTTAATTTATCTAGAATATTTTTTAAATAATTAAAAGATTGACTTATATCACCAGTCCTGACATTTAGTGCCCTGTGGAATAGTTGGTGGTATGATTCTCGGACTCCAAAATTTTTCAGTAGCTCCTGCTTGATTTGTTCCCAGTTTATGTTTCCTGTTGCTCTGACGACGTTTGCTGCTTCCCCTTGTATTTTTTTTTAGCACATACCTCTTGAAGAAATACTCCTCCATATGTGTTCCCCTAAATATTGTGTGTAACAATTCCACTTCGTCGATGAACGAAGTCACGTCGTAGCTTTTATCGCCTCGAAATTCTTGAATCTTCGATGCTTCCTTAAGGGCTTCTGATAAGGGAAGCTGTTCGTGATTTGTATCGGTGTGGTTGGTGCATGGTGCTGTTGTTTCCGGAATGGGGGCTGCCATCTGGAACGTTGATAATGGTTGTAAGTTTTGGAGCGATTCGGTCGGCACTTCGGGTATGAAGTATGGTCCGCTCAATTCTGTTGTCTTCTTTTTAATATCTTTAGGCATTTGCGCAAAATTTCACAATTATATTTCTGTATATGTTTTCAGTTTTTCTTCACAAAATTATTGTTGTTGTACATATATTGTTTATATGTTCTCTCTTTCCGCCTTTCCCTTAGATCGTTGCTTTTCTAGCGAGTTTTGAGAGTTAGATCGCGTCTTAATCTTTGGATTAAGATTCCTTTATCGACTGCGCCAGTTACGTGAGTTATGTATCCGTAAAATAAAAGAGAAGTTTATTTTTTCTTTCTGATATTTTATTTAATGCTTTGGCATTGACGAACAAATTATGAATCAAAACTTCTTCCAAAAATGACTTCTATATAGTTTTTCTAACATGTTGACTTCGATTTTGCCTTCGACAAGTACAAACGGGGCAAAAGAGTTTATTTCAAGGGGGGTCTTTTTATATAGTGTTTGTGGTGGTGTAGTTAATATCGACGTAACTCCTGTGGCTTCCGTCGGGGCGTGTACACCAATCAGCGTGATGTAAAGATATATCGCCTTGATACGGATAGTGGCTATTCGGTCACTTACAGGGTTAAACCGCAAGACCACATGTCGAAGTCTCTTGCCGACTATGAAACCACATCCAAATGCATGGCTTCCTGCATGGCAGCTGTAAAAAATGTTACAGTTCATTCGGCGTGTGCATTCCGGTTTCGTCTATCGCATTTCCGGTAACGGAATTGTCGAGGACATCCGCCAATTGGATAGAGGCACTCTCTCTGTAGAGAGTTCGTACATTTCAGGTGTATATCCTTAAATCATGTTTCTTATAAAGTATGTGGGGGTCGTCAACTTGGTTTTTCTTTGCTTCGTGTTATCGTAATAGTTTATTATTTAATGAGATTGCCGTATTTGGCCACCCCGCCCGATCTGAATTTTTTAATGCTGCCAAATCCACTAGGAGAGCCTTTGTGTTGGGCTTCAGTAACTTTTGTTACCTACTTCCTAGAACGCATAGGTGGTAGCTTGTCAATTAGGTTGCTCAACAATGCGCCTTCTTACATTTGCTATGACTGAACGGATGTGAAGTTGCATGACCCGGGGATCACGTGATCTATCAGACGTTGTGCGGTACTTGGTAACTCGAAATTGAATCCCCCACCCCGATCATCTCATGTCACACCAGTACTAGAAATTTGGCCAGTATACATGACCTATTAGGTGGAAGTGTGCCTCTTCTGAAAAATTTATATTGGTAAAGCTGCTGAACCTCAAGAAGCATTTCACTGACAATTTACCCTTTTTTATTTTCCCCTAAACTCCAACTCATGGCTCCGCCTTTGCCACGTCACTTCAAGTAGTATGAATTGCTGGTTTAAAGTTAATAACAAAGAACTACCACATATTGTTGTTTCATTGGCGTTGGTGGTGGTGGCGGCAGTGGCGTTGGACGCGCGCTGTACAACGACTACACTTTTCATAGTAGTTTATATTTGTTCGCTGGCTGTTTTTCTGTACTGTTTTGTTTGTTTGTGGCTGTTGGCAGTTGTGCCAACCCAATGTTTGCAGTTTTGGCCCATTTGCTGGTGAGTTCTGCTGCTGGCCTTAACTGATAATAGATCGGCATTCAGATGGTGAAAAAAATTTGCCTCCTTGTTTAACAAGCAATGAGGCCAGAGGACAAGATACCTAACACGAGCATTTTTCAATATCAATGATTGCAGTATGTTAAAGGTAGAGAGAGGTATGCGTTCGTTCGATTATCCCCCAGTACTCGAGGGAGCACTGTCTGTATTTTACAGATGACTTTAAGTTCCAATGTGAGGGAGTCGTAAAAATTAATTTGAGATGGTTTGTGGTGTTGTGTTACCTTTTTTTAGGCAAATATTGCCACAGTTTCATTTCATCTTGGTTTTTGTGTGTGTTTTGTTGCTGTTGTTTCGCTTTCGTCGTCGCTGTCTTATCATTAACTTTAGGGATGTCGCCTTGTTCGGAGGCATCTTAAGACTGCCTGATATTTACCGCCTTCTGTTCACTGGAGAAGAGGAAGCAAACTTACCAATCTTTAGCAAATATTTGTTTCAACTTTTCATTATTTTTTTGTTCTCGTTGCTGTTATTTTGTTCTATAAAAGATATTGCCTTCAGTGTCTTCGGCTGCAAAACTCGTGTATTTGTTGGTTAATTTTTATGATATGACTAACAAACTAAAGCGGTATGGTGAGATCGGTATTGGTAAACTTCATATTTTAAAAAAGCAGCATTTTTTTTCATAATATACATTTTTGTTAAATTAAACTCGTCAATATGCAAAATAAAATTTAGGAATTTTCGTGAAAATAAAATATAAAAAAATGTTTATTGTATATTATGCAATAAAAACATTCATTTATTGTAAAATTTGCAGAAATATGCGCAATAGTATGCAACAACATGTATTTTTCGTAAAATATGCAAAAACGATTGAATTCCTTTTTAAAAGAAATTTTATGATACGCAAAGATAACTAAACCGTTTCTATTTTAGGATGTCCAGAAAAAATATGCCTTTTCATGCATTTGCGCTAGTGATTATCGCGTTTAGGTAGTGTTCTTAAAGTATTTTTAGGTATACACGAATATAAATTGTATATATATAACTATTACAGTGAGACAGTAAGTTCTAATAAGTTACATATTTCTATTCGTCAACTATGCAATACCGAAGCATTGCTAAGGCCCACTAGTATAACTCACATATTTGGCGATGTTTCCCAAAATAGAGAAATTAATCCTAAATACGGAAATATTTAGTTCCAAAAGTTTTATTGTCAAGGCCTCTTTAGCTCAGTGGCAGAGCACTGGTCTTGTAAACCAGGGGTCGTGAGTTCAAACCTCACAGGAGGCAGTGGTATGAAAACATTTAAGAGCTATGTTTTTATAATAGTTTCATACATTTTGTGCAGTTACAGAGTACACAGAAAAAAGTAATTTCGTAAATACAATTAATTTTTTAATTGAAATTGAGCCAACAATGACTTATTAACATTCAGCAACTAATTTTGTAGAGTGATAATATTAACAATATATTTTATTGATTCATTAAAATATGAAATGCGAATACATAATGTTTAGAGAAATTGTTATCTCACTTTTTAATTGATATTTTTGAAATTTAAAAATATAAACAGAGAATTTATGATTATGAATCATCAATTTTTTTTTAAAATGGGGTTCAATTGTGCATATTTTATGAAAAATACATATTTTTGCATTTTTTTTTCGCATATTGAAGAAAATTTTACAATAAATGCATGTTTTTGTTGCAAATTTTTTTTTTTTGATTAACAACCACTTTAAAATGTGGCATTTAACTTTTTGTGGGACATCTTTGGGTGAAAGTTGCTTTACAATTTGTTACACAATTTTTAAAAAAATTTTACGCCGATATCCAGGGGATAATGGAAGCTAATTTTATTATGGGAATTTTGTACGAAAAGCCGATATGCGTGACAAAAAAAACCCTTGCCTTCCTACCTAACTCGGTGAGGATTTTGACAAATAAAAATTCGACTTTTTCTAACCGATGCAGCGCCAACATGGTTAAGGCGGCAAGGGGGTTCCAATGCAGTTGCATGTGACAGAGCACTGGTCTTGTAAACCAGGGGTCGTGAGTTCAATCCTCACAGGAGGCAGTAATAATTGTTTTTAAGGAAAGATAAAAAAATGTTTATGTAAATCATTAGTATGACATAAAATCAACAATATCCTATACAGAATGTTAATCACCTGTCCACGCGGATTTTCAATTTTTCACTGAGGTCAGCAGTGGATAGAATGAACTAATTTCAGTTGTCAGTGCATGAAACTCAATTGATGTAGTTCTTAATAGAATAAACATTTCTAAAGAATTTAAAGTGCTTTGGATTGTGGGCTCCTTTTAAAATTCCCCGCACCAATATTTAAAAGGGTTTTAAATGCCCGATCCTTTGTTATCTAATTTAATTGCTTTATAGTCAGTAAATATCACCTGGTTGCAAACAATATTGGTTTTCTAACAAAACAGAAAATATTTTCAAGGTTTGTTCTTACTAGCCGAAACTTATGTTAACTATACCTTCTCAATGTTTTACAAAAATATATAAATTTTATTTTTCTTTATGGTCTGCAGAAACAAACTCATCACTGAAAATATGTTGATAATATTTAAAAAAAAATAGTAAATTCTAAATTACGTTTGAACTGCATATTTGACTTGAACCGGTTACAGAAGCCTCTTTAGCTCAGTGGCAGAGCACTGGTCTTGTAAACCAGGGGTCGTGAGTTCAATCCTCACAGGAGGCAGTTATAATAGTTTTTAAGAAAAGATTCAAAAAATGTTTATGTTATTAATTCATTAATGAAAAAATATCATGTATAGAATATAATACAAAATGCTTATCTGCCCGAACGGAGTTGCTGTTTGATGAAAATAATGTGCAATTTTTCACTGATGTCTGGAGTGGATAGCATGAACTAATTTTTATAGTCAGTGCATGGAAGGCAATTGATGTAGAATTAAAAATAACCACGTTTTAATAGAATTAAAATTTTCGAAGAATTTAAAGCACTTAGGATTGTGTGATCCTTTTGAAATTTCCCGCACCAATATTTTAAAGGGATTTAAATGCCAGATACTGTGCTAATAAATTAAATTGCTTCAAAGTCAATATATATTACCAGGTTACAAACAATATTTAACTTAAACTTAATGTCCTTTTGCACCCCATGAATGATGGGATAGTTTCTCGCGTTGTTGTAAATTAACACGCTTTCTATTTTTAGATTCACAACTTACGGCACCTACTTGTTTATCGACGAATGCGAACGGCACTTTTTGAGAAACTCTTACTAGACATGGCGATTGACTCGACACTTATACTGCGAAGTTGCTGTCAACAACATTCGAGGGGAGCCGACAATGAAAGATGACTGGAGCCAGGCGATCTCCCGCATGGTAGTCGCGTGTTTTAACCACTATGCCACGACCGGTCCCAAACATTATTAGTTTTCTAAATAAACAGATAGTATTTTCAAGATTTTTTCTTACTAACCGAAACTTAGGCTATCTAATCGTTCCCAATATTTTAAAAATTTAAAAATTATATATTTAAAATGTAGTTTTCATTATTGGCTACGGAAACAAACAACTTCTCACTGTAAGTATAAACAAAACTTTTCCCTGTCGCTAAACTTAAAAAAATAAGTAAATTCTAAATTACATTTGAAGTGCATATTTGACTTCAACTGGTTATAGGGGCCTCTTTAGCTCAGTGGCAGAGCACTGGTCTTGTAAACCAGGGGTCGTGAGTTCAATCCTCACAGGAGGCAAGAGAGATTGGTTGTTTTAAATGCAATTCATATTTTGTTATATTATGATTTTTAATATTTTTTTTTTAAATTTTGTACGGGAGGGGGTTCAAGTTTTTGTCCGATTTTGCTCATGTTAAAACTTAACTTCCGCTTAGAGGAAAGAAGTTTGTAAACCAAATTTCAGCTCGACGGACATCCACAAAAAGGGGGTGTTTGTATTTGGGGTGTAAGTAGTCTGATCTTGCTCATCTTAGATCTTAATCTCCGCTTGAGCGATAGAAGTTTGCATACCAAATTTCAAATCGATGGCTTCTAAACTACATCTGTGATAGTGAGGATAGGGACGGACACCCCCAAAAAGGGGGAGTGTGCATGGGAGGTTGGAGTGGTTTTTGTGTGATCTTGTTCAGCTGAAAACTTCAGCTTGATATTTTCCAAATTAATCGTGAGGGCAGATAGAAGGACACCCCCCAAAAAGTGCGAGATTATATGGGAGGTGGAAGTTGGTTTCGTCCGATCCAGATTTTCGTATTACTTAATTAACGTATAGAGGATAGAAACTATCATACTAAATTTCAGCTCGACATTTCTTAAAGTACGGCTTGCAGGGACAGGCAGATTGACAGATGGGCACCTTTATATGGACTCAGAATACGACGCTGATCATTTGTATATATGTATATATATTGTCGTACCTACCACGCCTTCTTATGGGCTTTACAAATCGAAAAACCAAATTAAAATACCCGTCAATTCGTTCGTTCGCATGGTGAAGGGTATAAAAATGAGCAAAATAAGAAACGTTCGACAACAAATTTCATATTTGTTTATAATTTTTCGTATTATGTTTTGTTAGCTACATAATGGCTTAAATACGGTTACGAATTTAAATAAAAAACTTACATGCTGTGCACAATTTTTATTTTTATAATACAAAAAAAAATGGAAAATCGTTCAAAAATTGCGACCTACATTTTTTATTTTCACCACACTGTGCGGCAGTCTCTATAAAAATCTGCAAAATTGATAATTTTTCATAAATTCTGAATGATACACTATATACACGATTACTACCTAGACGGGTTCATCATTTAAAGTAAACAAGTATATATATTTATCAATCTATATTTATCAATTCATCACTTACAGTAAACAAGGATATGTATTTATCAATCTAAAAAATTATCTATCTTTCTATGTTTCGCAAGTTTATAAAATGTAAGATGAATCGATGTAAAGCATCGATCTTGTTACGTACATTTTCCCAACTGATCACACCGCCTTTCAAATGTTTATGTGAACATTACCAATTCTCAGGTTTCCTTCATTAAGTGTTTTACGCCCGTGTTATCACTGCAACATATCTTGAAAATTTGGATAATAATTTGTTTGAATAATGATGTGTTTTTTCTTTCTTGCATGTGTGTGTTTGTGTGTTTGATCTTACTGTCGCGGTGGTAAGTGCACCTAATATCCGCATATATGTATTTTTCGTTGAATTCCCACAATATGCCTTCAAGTTTTAATTGTGGCAACCTACAGCAACAAATGCACCACTCACAGACATATAGACCCACGGACAAACGGACGGACAGTGAACGACCATGTTTGTTTGATTGGCAAATATCATTTTGGTTTGGTTGGTAGGCAGTTGGGGTTTCTTTGCTTTGTTTTTTTTTGGTATTATTAATTAGTCAAAATAAATGATATGACATGTTGTGATGTGATCAGTTCGGGAGATATAATGAATAACATTTATCCAAAATGTGTGTTGAATTTCGTCTATATGTATTAAGGTGACAGTTGATCATTTGTGAACATGCAATATGTTGGCATTATATGAAGTGTAGTGCTGAAAACTTTTGGCTGAATGGACGAAAGGAATTCAATTAGCCAATGGATTTTAATAGTTTTGTAATGCCAATTAGAATTGCTTAATTAAGTAACTGTAGTTGTGTCTGTGTGATGAAAATATAAATGGTCGCAAGTTTTTTTTTAGTAACGAAATTCATCATATAATGAATCAGCGGTGTTAAGAAACTAGTTCGGAACAGTTTTTTGAAGCTTAGTTCATAGTTGAAACCATATTTAGACGCTTATGCATATTAAAACATGGATTACATTTGTTGGCAGCAACCAGTTATAGAGGCCTCTTTAGCTCAGTGGCAGAGCACTGGTCTTGTAAACCAGGGGGCGTGAGTTCAATCCTCACAGGAGGCAAGAGAGTATGGTTGTTTTAAATGCAATTCATATTTTGTTATGGATTTTAATACCCAATTTGTTAGAAAAATATATTGGAAAAAAAAAATTTGTTGGAAAATTCCGGAAAAATTCAAAAAGTTTGAATTTGCTTTTTCAACGAAATTTTGCATATTATGATTTGATAATGTAATTGATGAAACAGTGAAAAATTTTGGATAATTATTCCGAAATGACTTTCCGAATGAAAAGAATGAAAAATTCTCGGTGGAAAACTCTGAAAATTCCGGAAAAAACTCGAAAAATTTTGATTTTTTCGGAAACATTTTGCATCGTAAATTGAATTTTTGTATAACATTTTGTGTGCAATTGTTCCGCAGTGGCTTTTCGGTTGAAAAAATAGAAAATTTTGGTTGGAAAATTATGGAAAAATTCAAAAAATTTTAATTTTTTTTTCGACGAAATTTTACAATTTATAGTGTTTTGATAATTTTGAATGATGTAAATGTGAAAATTTGGGATAATCATTCCAAAATGACTTTTCGATTGGAAAAATAGAAAAATTCTTGGTAGAAAACTCGGAAAATTCTGGAAAAAACTCGAAAATTTTTGATATTTTCGCCGAAATTTTTCATTGAATCGCTTGATTTGATGATTTTAGACAACGTTAAAGTGGAAAATTCGTTGTGATGCTTGGAAAAATTCGGTTTATTGTAAATCTATATGTATGAAAACGGTGTGAACAGTGTGAACAGTGTGTAGTAATTCATCAAGAGAGAACGCCTGGCACATTTTGCTCAATTTTTATTTAATTGTTCGTAATTGGTATGATGGTTTAATGCAAGATCATTTTGGGAAAATTCTTCGGAAAAGTCGGGAAATTGGAGAAATCAAAAAATGATTTTTTGTATGGAATTTTGTGTGTAGTTGTTACGAAATGGCTTTTCGAGTGGAAAAATAGAAAATTATGCATTCGATCGCGAGTTTTAACGGGAGCAAGACTATAATCTAGATGAGCTGACCGGAAGAGTTCGAACAAGCTGCTGTTAAATACCGAGTACAAGAACGTGTACGATTCACGATGAAACTGGAGGCACCGAGTGGGACAGCCAAGACATTTTTTTGTTGATTCCGGTAACAATCAAGATCTCAAATAACAGCAGCCGCTGTATCCTCTGGCGTACCTGTCACATTGTTGGAAAGCATTCGAACAGCAAATTCCACTTTAAAACTGTCGATGAATCTTCTCACGGTTGAAAAGCCAAAGTACACAATGACCAAGAATTTCGAAACGGCGAAGTAGATGCGGGAATTCCAAATCAACATTTCGGGTGAATGCGCGATAACGAATTAACGAGCTTTGGAAGTAGTTGACCGAACGATAAAGGATTTACGAGGGGATTTAAAACGATTTGGTGGGGCTATGATTTTGCTCAAAATGTCTAATGCTTACTAAAACCATGCTTGAAAACGTCGTCAATGTCAAGAAGTTGTAATTGAGCAACAAATTAGGGGCTCATTCCAGAACCTACCATCTTCTGCTAAATTCCCGAAACAACTGCTAGCTCTTGGCAATGGCCAAATTCGGGTTGATGTTTCGACTGAATTGATATCGTTCAAATTTTTGCAAATTTTTGTCAAAATGCACAAAATTATAAAAATCTCGATTTGATTACGGGCTGTATGTTACTAGCAACGAAGAATAAAGATATCAATAGCTAGAATTTCAAATTAGAAATTTAAATCATTTGAGAACTGCATTCGTACAAATCTGTTTACAGCGTGGCCGTAGAGGATAAAGCGACCAAAAATCGGACCCAATTTTTCACTCGCTTAATGTGACGCATAATTTACAGATAAAGGTGGGATCGATGATAATCATATTGCGGAATCGGAATCAACCGAAATTGTGAAACGGTACGCGGTTGTCCGTCAAGAATCTGATAAAAAAATGTGATTTCAGACGATCATCAAGAACAAATTCAAAGAAGAAGTCCTTATCTTACGAATAAGATAATTTCAACAGATCATCCATTCCAATTCCCCGACGACAATTAATTAATCGCAAGGCCAATCGTTGGAAGTATGTGAGATTAATCCCGAATTTTCCTGTTTTACGTGCGGTCAACTGAACGTTGCCTTTTCGAGTTTTGGAGAACCGCATTCGTTGTTTGTTTTTGCGGTGGAAAACTAAACTTTGTTTATCAAATATTATCTACTAGGGCGAGACGGAGTTCGCCGGGTCCGCTAGTTTAAAATAATTTTTTACCATAAAAGCAAACAATTAATAATACCATTAATGAGTAAGTTTAATAACAAATTAATCTTTTAATTTTTGGAGCTTTAATAAAATTTTTTATTTTTATTACTATTTGTCCAAAGCATCGAAATTGTTTTTAATGGCAGTGTCAAACTAAACATAAATACATAATCAAACTACAATAACAAAATTTGAGCCTAATCAGTCTGTTCCAGATTTTTTCTATTCTTTAGAATAACAAAAAAAAGTAAATGACATTTTTTAAATAAAATTATTAGAGGAACTTTTTCTTAAATCTATACTTTAGATCACAACTGTGTAACCTTTGGAAAAATTTCCTAATCAATGCTTGATAATATTGCAGTAACATTTTGCAGTTGTTGACGAAATGCAAGAGCAGTAAATGGCACTCCAATGCCATGGCGTCATTCAGCGGAGCACATTGTACGTTATGCATACAGCGCTCATTTTAACATAAGGCATAAAAATAAAGCTCTATCGACTTAATTTATTGGAAAATGGGTGCAGATGTTCGAGGAAACAGGTTCAACTATGAATCAACTACAATCCGGCCGACCTAGTACTAAAAGGGATCCAAAGAGCGTAAAAAATCGTCAGTTCGTGAACAACATAGACGATGTTGTCGACAGCAACTTCGCAGTATAGTGTCGAGTTAATCGACATGTCTAGTAAAAGCTTCTCAAACAGTGATGTTCGTATGCGTCGTTAAACAAGCAGGTTCCGTTTGTTGTGAATCTAAAGTAGAAAGACTGTTAAACCACAACAAGGCGAGAATCTATCCCATACCTCATTCATGGGATGTTAAGAGAAATTAAGTTAGCTTTTTTTTATTTTATTTAAATCATAAACATATATCTCGTTTTCTGACCAAACCTTTTTGGTCGATTATAAAGCTGCCTTCGATTATAAAGCTGCCTTCGACTCTCAGATAAGGAATAGACTCCACGAAGCCATTTCTATGTTTGGTATTACTATAAAGTTAATTCGCCTCTGCATATGTACCCTGGAGAACACTAAATACTCGGTTAATATTGGTAAGTATCACTATGAACCATTCAATACGAAAAGAGCTCTCAGACAGGGTGATAGTTTGTCCTGTACACTATTTAACATAGTTATAATGTTGACGACCCCCGCAAACGTAATAAGGACCATGATTTAAGGATATGCACCTGAAACGCCCGGACTCTCTAAGCAGAAGATGCCACTATCCGACTGGAGGATGTCCTAAAAAAATATAAGGCTGACATCACCGCCATCCAGGAAATGAGATGGATAGGACAAGGATGTTCGCAATCTAAAAATTGCGACATCTATTTATTACAGCTGTCATGCCCAAAATCACGAATTTGGATGTGGATTTGTAGTTGGCGAGAGATTCTTGGGGTTAAATTCTGTTAGTGATCGACTAGCAACAATCCGCATCAAGACGAAATATTTCTACATCACGCCGATTTGTGTTCATGCCCCGACGGAAGATGAAGAAAATGAGATTAAAGATGCATTTTACGAGCGCCCAGAGAAAAAAAATACGACAGTTGCCCTGGCCACGACATTAAAATTGTTCTGGGGGACTTTTATACAAAAACAGGATGGGAAGATGTTCTTGGTCTATCGATCGGTAAATTCAGACTGCATACCGACACGTCAGACAACGGGCTTAGGCTCGTTAGCTTCGCAGCGGGAAGGAACATGGTAGGGAGTGGAACCAGATTCCAGCACAAAGATATCCACAAGGAAACTTGGCTATACTCCAATTAAAACAGCAAAAATTATATTGATCATGTGGTAATTGATGGCAAGCATACGTCTAGTGTCACGGACGTGCGTGTGACCCATGGTTCTAATATTGGCTGGGATCATTACCTGGTTACAGCCAAGGTGCGCACAAGATTGAGCAGAGCAAAAAACGCACGTAACCAAACACAAAGACAGATGGACATCGTGAAGCTGCAAACCCCGAGATAGGCACTGCCTACCAGCTCTCCCAATTTCTAAGACATAACGCCTCTACTTCTGACGTTCCCGATACAAAGTGGCTGCGTATTGCGCATTGCATGGCAACCGCCGCAACAACCGTGCTACGATATGAAAGACGGCGCTCAGACGAATCTTGGTACGATGAAAAATGTCGCATAGCGTCTGAGGAACAGGATGCTGCTTATAGGGCAACGCTACAGCCAATTGTAACCCAGGCTGTTAGTGAACGGCTCAAGGAGACAGTAAAACATGCTATTTAAACAGCTATTTAAGCGAAAAAGACGAAGGAACGGGAGAACGAGGATATAGAGCGATACAGGGATAGAGGTGAGGCCCGAAAATTTTCCAGAAAGTAAAAGCAAAAGGCTTTAAGGACAAGGATGATAATTTGGTTACAGATGCGAAGAGTGTGCTGCGTATAAGGAGAGAACACTTCCAGCAACTACTGGTTCTAGAAGGCAGCGCACGTGAAAGTATCACGCCAATTGTCGACAACGGCTTAGATTGCCCACCACCAAGTCAAGCTGAGGTAAGAAGAGCAATATTCCGGCTAAAAATAATAAAGCAGCCGGTGCCGACGCACTTCCTCAGAGCTCTTCAAGTCCGGTGGTGAGGAGCTGATAACTAACGCACGGTTTGGCTTAACGAGAGCATACCCGATGATTGGAATTTAAGCGTATTATGTCCTGTGCTGAAAAAAGGTGATCCAAGTGTGTGCTCTAACTATCGCGGGATCAGACTTTTACCCTTAGCATATAAGGTCTTGTTGAGTGTGCTATGTGAAAGACTAAAGCCAGTGCTATCCAACCTGATCGGGCCTTCTCAGTGTGGCTTTAGACGTGGTAAATCAATAACTGATCAGATATTCACACATCGGCAAGTCCTGAAAATGGCCTAAGAGAAACAGATCGATACGTACCGTATTTTCGTCGCCTATAAAGTCGTTTTCGACAGTTCGATATGCAGAAATTACTCAAAGCCATGGCTGAGTTTGGTATTCCAGTGAAACTGACACGTCTTTAGTGAATATTGGCAAGGCCTTACGGAGCCATTCTATACCAGACGAGGCCTAAAATAAGGCGACGACCTATGGTGTGACCTCTTCAACATAGTGATGAAGATGATAATGAGGAAAGCTGCAGTAAACACTGATGACGTAGGCATCATTAGTCCAAAATTGCGGGATGTGACTGCAGCCTTCTCAGGTATACAGAAGGAATCAGCGAAAATAGGTTTAACGGTGAACGAGAATAAAACGAAGTTATTAGTCTCAACGAAAAAAGAATTTACTCGTTTGGGAAACTACGTGAACATTGACAACTGTAATTTCGAGGTGGTAGATAATATTATCTTACGTTGCTCCGCCATCAACAAAACAAATAATGTCAGCCTCGAAATCCGGAGAAGAATCCTGCTTGCTAATAAAAATACAGATACTGATTCTACCTTTCTTTATGTATGGTTCAGAATCCTGGATTATGACACAAGCGAATGAATCGGTTCTGTCAGTATTCGAGAGAAAAATACTCCGTAAAATATATGGGCCCGTCATCGTTAACGGAGAGTATCGGCGTCGCATGAATCATGAACTGTACGAGCTGTACTCTGACATTGACGTGGTCAGACGCATTAAGGCGCAGCGGTTGCCTTGGCCGGGTTATGCTGTACGCATGGACGAAAATGCTCTAGCTCGAAAAGTCTTCGACAATGACTAACTGGAGAAGAAGCGCAGATGATCGAGTCGCTTATAATATTTTTCTACGTGCGGTATATAATCCAACGGGATTGCAAAGAAGTGCCAGTTAAATAAGTAATTTTTGATTAAAAATTGAAAATACGATAAGTACCTTAAAAATGCGAGCTGATGTAGAAAAATTGAGATTAGATTTGAAATCAGAGACCTCAAATTAATAAAAAAAAATTTAAAAGTTGAATTTTGTTCCCTTGTTTAATCATACAATTAGCATCGTGCAACAGTAGTATCAAATTCTTTCAATAATCTTACCCCGCTTGCCAAATAATTTCCAGTTTACAAAACAAACAAAAATTTATTTTACACTTCAACATCAAGTATCGTAAATTTAAGAAAAAATCACAGCTGAGCGAAATGATTTTCCCCCGCCACCAGTTCCTACGATCAAAATCAATGCATGCAACAAAGGCAACCAATCAAGCAAAACCGAATGCAACAATTCGATTATGAAAGCAAAGCCAGGATGCCAAATCATATTAAAGCCATACAGATGAACAATTAATATGCATAAAAATAGTAACACAAACGGTAGGCAGTGGCAACGTCAACCATGACCAAGACTGAGCCATCACAACCAACTAGTGGGGCTGACTAGTGGCTACTTTAGTAAAAGTCATCATAACCACTACTGGACGACGCTGGACGACGTCGGTTTCTTCCTTCTTCTACAGCTTCAGAGAACAATGCAACACAGCAGCAGTAACACAGGGGCCGTAACCAAAAAACTGAAAGAGACAGAAAGACGAACAAAAATACGAAAAGATAAATCGCCAGATGAAGGATAATGATATAATTAATGCTACTATTGCAACTTAAGCGAATAAGCAGCAACTTCGTTTGGTCACACAGCCGACTAAGGCTGCATGGCAGAACGGCGCAATATTTCTTAGCGTTTGCTACCGAAGCTGACGGGGTAGCGTTTTATGCTCATCGTTACGTTACATGCTGCTGTTGCTGATGATGTTACAGATGATGACAACGATCATAAGTGCAACAGAAGCAAAAGTACTTGCAACATAATGCTGCTGATGTTGCTGCTGCTTACTACTCGGGTGTAACTGACTACTTGTGCTGGGACTGATACTGTTGCTGTTGCTGTTGCTAGTGCTGGTGTGGCATCAAAGGCTACCATGCCGCCCTAATGGGCGTGTATGTGTGTGTGTGTGTGTCCCTAGTCCGTTTTGAAGGAACTAAACTGAACAACTGACAAACCCAACTAAACGAGCCAGCCAACTTTACTTCTGTTATGCTAGACGGTATGACTGCCAACGCCAATGGCGGGCTACTGTTGTCCCTCGACTGACTGTAGTTGAGGACAAATGCTACTTGTAAACGTATCAAACTGAAACGGGCAGAGCTTCTTGTCGCCGCTGCTAGTGTATAACAAAGGAACCCCAAAAAAGTTATCTGATTAAACGCAGTTTAAGGAACAAAAAAAAAAAAAAAAACGAAACGCTCAATAGAGAAGATGCAAACTCGGTATGTTTTCCATTCATGCCGATTTAAGTTGGCCAAAAGGAAAAAAGCAACAACAACAACAAAAAAAACCGAACTTCGTATAGAAACCAGCGCAATTGTTAAAACTATGGTAAATAACAATGGCAACAAGGACGGTACCTTACAAAGTCATTTTCTGTAGCCTCTCCGTTGCACTGTGGTATAGGAAATTCACTGTTCAAAACAAGAGTGGCGAAATTGATAAGATTGTAATGAATGGAAGATATGATTTCAATGTTATGGACATGCAGGAAGAGATAGTGATAGAATATAAACAAATATTGGAAAAGTCCTCTCCTTTGCATTTACATAGAAAGATAACACAGTACAACACATGATTTTGGGACTAAGTTCAGAGTACTGCACGTGAAAGTAGCCTCAAAAAGAAGAAGTTCTGCATCATTCGTTTTGTCAAGTTACATGCCATAATAATTAAATATCGATTTGAAGTTAGTAAGTATCGTAAAGGGGAATTTTTCACGTTTTAGGCACTAGGTCACTTTCCAAGTTCCGATTGACTGTAGCACGACATTGTTAATTTGAAATTTGTATGTAAAAATTTGTATGTAAATTTAAGTTTTGCCTAAAAAAACACCAAACCACTGTACACTGACAAACCTCCCTCCATCTTGGCGTTGAAATCATCATCATCTTCGTCGTCGTCATCATCATCATCAGCAATACTTTTGCTTGAAACTTTTAAGACCGATCGAGAAAAAAAATTGATCAAAAACATTTTGATTGCGATTGAAGACTATAGTGCGCAAAGCACCTAAGTGGTTTAAGTTTAATCCATAACCCCTCCAAATATTCCCGGTCAGAATCCAAAAGAACCATGCATTGCCAATCGACAGTATCCCACTGTGAAAGCGAGAGCGACATGTGCCCATCCTTTTGAAAGGGTTCATTATAACGTGAATTTTTCAAAACTAAAACCCAAAGACGACGAACGTTACACGTTTTCTCAATGCTCACATGGAGGCTTTTCCTCAATTTAACTCTTGATTTCGAGACAATTGTTAAGAAGAAGAAGAAGAGGCAGGCCAACAACAAACGAGAGCCTTCAGTTTTGTCGTTGTTGTTGTTGTTGCAGTTGCTTCCTTGAAAAACAATAGCTTATGATTATAGTTATCATCATTATTTTTTATGGTCATCAGGTTTTTGTTATTAAATATTTTATTTTATTTTTGTGTTGTTTTTTTGGGGGGTTATGAGGAAAAAAAAGTCTTTCCTATATGGTTTTATGCTTTATTAGGTTTATAGATGCCATAGAGGATAAGATTGAACAACGTACGTTTTTGAGTCGCTATGGAACAAGTTTTCTTTTAGTTATTTCAATAAAGTTATAATGACTGTGATGGGAGTTTTTTTGTTGTTGTTATTGTTGATGATGGTGACGCCGTAGATGTGGTTCCCAGACCAAATGGCTATATGGGGTGAAATAGAAAAAAACTTAAACTGCATGAAGTTGATGTATGTTGATATAAAAACTTACTCTACCGAGCCGATCTAATGTGATTTTGACTTTCAATTAGTCCACAAACATTTAAAGCATAGCTAAGGATAAAGAGACTTACTCTATTTCCCTTTACACCCCATGAATGAGGTATGGTATAACTTCTTGCCTAGTTGTGAATTAACACGCTTTCTATTTTGGATTCATAACTAACGGCACCTACGTGTTTATCAACGAATGCGAACGTCATTGTTTGAGAAGCTTTTTACTAGAAATGTCGATTGATACGACACTATATTGAGAAGTTGCTGTCGACAACATCGAGGTGGCTGACTATTAAAGAAAAAAAGTAGATGACTGGACCCGGGAATAGAACTACGGATCTTTCGCATGGTAGTTGTGTATGATTTTCTACCACTGTGCCACGGCCGGGGTGTGGTAAGGCTAAGGATATTCGCGATCTTATTCCTCGGTAAACATCAAAAGCTTTATTCTATTTATGAACTAATTAGAATAATTATATTAAAAGCTTTTGATATAAAAATGTTTTGTAAGATTTTGAAAACATGTTTTTGTTAACATAACACAATACAACATTTTTCATTTTTTTGGGACTCAATTCTGAGAACTGCACGTGAAAGTAGCCCCAAAAAGAAGATGTTCTGCACCATTCGTTTTGTCAAATTACATGCTAATTTAATATCGATTTGAAGTAAGTAACTATCGTATATGGGAATTTGTCACGTTTCAGACTCTTTTGTTTGGCATAACTCGAGAAGATTGGGTGCCGTTGGGGATGTAAAGTGAATTATGCACCTCAAGCCTACTCACAACCTCCTTCGTGGTGGCACCTGGGCAACGGTATTCGTGATATTTTTTATCATGGACAGCGGCTAAATGTTGACGACAAACAAAATAAGGACCATGATTTAAGAATATGCACCTGGAACGTCCGGACTCTCTATAGAAAAGATGCCACTATCCGACGGGCGGATGTCCTCAAAAAATATAAGACTGACATCACCGCCATCCAGGAGATGAGATGGACAGGACAAGGATGCTCGAGACGTTAAAATTGCGACATCTATTACAGCTGACTAAGACATCTTGTCTCGCGATTCAATCCTGTTAGTGATCAAATAGCCGCAATCCGCATCAAGGCGAAATTTTTCAACATCACGGTGATTTCTGCTCATGCCCCTACGGAAGATAAAGACAATGAGATTAAAGATGCATTTTACGAGAGCCTAGAGAAAACATACGACCGCTGCCCTGGCCACGACATACAAATTGTTCTGGGAGACTTTAACGCAAAAATAGGAAGGGAAGATGTTCTTGGTCCATCGATCGGTAAATTCAGCCTGCATACCGACACTTCAGACAACGGGTTTAGGCTGATTACCTTCGCAGCGGGAAAGAACATGGTAGTAAGTGCAACCAGATTCCAGCACATAGATATTCACAAGGCAATTTGGCTATCCCCCGATCAAAGCACCAAAAATCAAATTGATCATGTGGTAATTGATGGCATGCATGCATTTAGTGTCATGGATGTGCGTGTGATCCGTGGTGCTAATATTGGCTAGGATCATTACCTGTCTGCAGCCAAGGTGCGCACAAGATTGAGCAGAGCGAAAAACGCACGTAACCAAACAAAAATAAAGCTGGACCCCAGAGTTAGCCACTGCCTACTCCAACAAGCTCTCCCAAGAACTACAACACAACGCCTTCGCATTTCATGGCAACCGCCGCAACAACCATGCTACGATATGAAAAACGGCGCTCAGACGAATCCTGGTACGATGCAGAATGTCGCATAGCGTCTAAGGAACAGGATGCATATAGGGCAACGCTGCAGCCAATTGTAACCCGGGCTGTTAGGGAACGGCACAAGAAGACAGTACAACAGGCGAGACAGCTATTTAAGTGAAAAACAGCCAGATCAAGGAATGGGAGAACGACAATATGGAGACGTTCAGAGATAGAGGTGAAGCCCGAAAATTTTACAAAAAGTAAAAGCTAAAGGTTACGGTACTGGGCTCCCCTCCTATAAGGACAAAAATGGAAATATGGTATGGGAGAACACTTCCATCAATTGCTGGCAGCGCATGTAAAAGAATCACTGCTTAAATTGCCCATCAACAAGCCGAGCCAAGGTAAGAAGAGCAATATCGCAGCTGAAAAATAATAAAGCAACCGGTGCCGAAGGACTTCCGGCAGAGCTCTTCAAGTGCAGTGGCAATAGGTTGATAACGAGTATGCACCATCTCCTACGCATGTCCTGCGCTGAAATAAAGTAATCCAAGTGTGTTCTCCAAAATCTGCGGGATTAGCCTTATACTCATCTCATATAAGTTCCTGACGAGTGTGCTATGTGAAAAACTAAATCCAATGTTATCCTACGAGATTGGGCCGTATCAGTGTGGCTTTAGACCTGGTAAATCAACAACTGACCACACTGCGGTAAATCCAGGAAAAGACTCACGAAAAACAGATCGACACATACCATACTTTTGTTGACTATAAAGCACCCTTCGACAGCCCAATACGGCTGAAATTAATCCAAGCCATGGCTGTGTTATGTATTCCGCCTTTGCGAAATGACCCTGACTGACACGAATTCTTCAGTGAAAATTGTCAATCACCAATTTTATACCAACAAGGCGACAGCCTATAGTGCATCTATCTACATCTCTTCAACATTGTGATGTAGATAATAATAAGAAAAGCTGCAGTAAACACAAGTGGCACGATATTCAACAAAAGGCATAGGCTACTTGCGTACGCTGATGCCATAGACATAATCGTCCGAAAACTGTGGGATGTAACTGCAGCCTTCACAGGTATACAGGGGGAATCAGCCAAAATGTGTCTAATGGTGAATGAGGACAAAACATAGTTATTAGTTTTCACGAACAAAAAATCTAGTCGTTTGCGACGATGCGTGAACGTTTACAAATACAACTTCGAATAGATGCTATTACGGACTAAGTAATCGAATAAATGACAGAGCCCTCTTTTAACAAACATATGATTTTATGATTTTACACAACTTGATGTATGGCGCAGAATTCTAGGTTGGGTAATGATACCAGGGGATGAATCGGTTCTGGTAGTATTGGACAGAAAATATCTTCGTAAAATACATATATAGACCCATCAACGTTAACGGAGAGTATCGACGTCGTATAAATTATGGGCTGTACAACAAGCTATATAATGACATTGACGTGGTTAAACGCATTAGGATACAGCGGTTGCGTTGTACGCATGGATGAATGAAAATGCTCCAGTTCAAAAGACTTCGAAAATGAAATCTATGGACGGTGCAGAAGAGGGCGACTAAAACTCCAGGTTACTGAGTATCTTGCAGAACTAGGTGTGACGAATCGACTACTTTTCTAAGTGATGATATAATCAAAATAAACGAGTATCAAAAAATATTAAGTAAGTAAGTAAGTAAGTAGGATGATTATAGATTAAGAGGATTTCACAAAGATACAAGCTTTTTTTTAGGTTCAATACAATTGACTTTATTAGTTAAAATGTTGTATATGAATATAATAGCATATACAAATGTTCAATCTCTTAGAGATTGGGGACTTCAATCACTTAGAGATGTGACAAGCAATATACCTTGTTTTCTTGAATGCAAAATTGGTAAACAATTTTTCAATTCTATACATTTCTTAAAATCGGTAAAATAAAATTCAGTGAAATTAAACTTAAGAGCAACAATCAAATTGACTTTTTACGAAAGAAATGTTTAGATGTTATTTAACGGACGAAAAATTAACATTTGTTCGAAAATATTTGAGTCATCAAAGAACTTTATTAATTAGTCTTGGTAATGAATTTTCAGTAATTTGGTAATAAAAAGTTTATACTTCCCGACAAAACACATATCATATGCATTTTATTCGAGAACGATACTCGTTAACGATTCGAGCGTGATATCTTGGGCGGAAGAAAATCCACCTTCATTCTAGAACCGTAAAAGCGATTATTTTAAGAATCAAAAAACATCTTCTTTTATTTTATTAAGTTATTTTTTCCGTTCTTATTGTTTTCTGAGGTGTTGCGTTGTTTCTTCAAATTTTTTTCATTTAACGTGGAATAATTTCGTTTCATTTAAGTTTTTTATATCTGTGTACGACAAAATTTGGTAATTTATGTAAAATATAACATCATTTTCAGAGACTACTTGATTGAAACCAATTTTACTCCAAAAACACGACCGATCATGACCGATTTTTGTATTCATCTGCCGTCACACGTAGTTTAAGTTTTAAAATGAATGTTATAAAAGATGAATATTGCATATCATTGATTCCCAAATTAAACTTTAACAAACTTTTGCCTTGCATGCCAAAAATAAACTCAAAGATTGTTATGAATCCATCAACTACTTATTTAAATGAAAAAAAGTGAAATAATCGAATTTTTATCGCTTGGACGATTAGTGAAAGAATCGCTTTATTGATACGTTAACGAACGTTCACCAGTAATATCACTGTAATTAAAATTTTCAAATGTTTTTAAGAATTCACAAGTGATTCTATAATGATGTCATTTTCGAATATGTTTTAGAATCACTTTAGTGAATTGTTAACGAATCGTTAGCGAGTAACTCCTCGTAACATGGTTTGTCGGGTTCTCAAACTTAATTATCTCAACTTAATTATTCTTTGTGTTCCTTAAAGGTAATAAGAAATAGATTTTCGCATCTGACTATGCGAATTTTCCCGTCAACAACATAGAAAGTGACTACTAAAAATAGTAATGAAAATGACTCTGACAGGGCTCGAGGTCACCCGTATGATAGTTAAATATTCTAACCATCATGCTACAGTCGGCACCAGCGACATAGTATACTATTAAATAAACATCGTACGTGCTCTATAAAATATATCAATAATATTCGTTAAAACCATCATCGACCAATCTGATAAAATTCTTTATTACGTGCAAATAAATATACGATTATTCATGATCATAGTATCCCTAAGCAATTGCCTATACATAGTTAACCCAACGTAACATGCAAAAAGTCATAATAGTTAAACGTTTCTCAAATTATAATAAATATTTATGTAAGCTATATAAAATTCTCTCACGATTTTCTGCTCATATTTTACTTTCCTATTCCAAAACTATTGGATCATTAAAGAACGTTTTTGGGGAATCGTTCTGCTCTTCTCCGCAACTACCCAACAACTTAGCAAAAGAAGATGCCGCAACCGAAACACACAGCGCTATACAAAAGCCACTGATTTGCATATCTTTATTTTCATATTGTTTCCTAAGCCGAAGAAGATGCGATTCTCGCATATAAATTTATTGCATCAATACAAATATTAAAGTCACATTTCAATCACATGCAAATAAACCAAGTACGACGACGACGAGAACGAACCATCGAACAACCGACGACAGTACGTACGTATGGCATGAACTTGTTAAGGCTGAATGAATGGAGGCAGGCGCAATGCTACTCACTCGTACTTCATGAACGTGAAATGTGCAACAAGGCCTAACAAAATAAAGCATTTATCTTTAAAGCAAAAATCTAAGCCGCCCCATCAATTTATGGCCAAAACACAATACATCTTTTGGCAGCAGTAGTACGAATAAGTAGAAGGGCTACTGTGGTGCTTGCTTGCTTGTTGCCTGTTTGTTTGATCTTTAAATGATGCAAACCGTATGATTCCTGACGATCATGATGATACAGACTGACGACGATGGTGATCTGAGGCAGGAGGTTGGAGTTTGTTTTTGTTGTTGTTATCGTTGTTGGGAACAATGACAAAGAAGGACACGTTTCGGAAATGAAAATTTATGAAAATCATGAAGTTCAACTATAAATTTTGAATTTGGCAATTTAACGCTGTGTGATATTGTTGTAGGTTCCAGCACCAGCAACAGCACCAGCAACAGCACCAACACCGCCACCACCATCACCACTGACTGACTGACTATTCAGTTGATGCCGCATCGCATCTTAAGACTTTCATAAGATCCATGTACTTTATTTGAATGTTAAATATTTGTTTTGTTTTATACTTATAAACATTTTTTTAGTTGTTGTTGTTGTTGTTGCGGTGGATTATTGCAGATTTGCATGTTTATTCGTTTGTTATTTTGCCTTTGTTGTTGTTATGTTTGTTTGACTGCCTGCCGACCTGGCATGAATCGATCGATCGATCGACCGTCGATCGAATTGTAGTCAGGTTTATGGTAGCCCCAAATAGGTAGTAACCCCGAAAAAAGTGATCAACGATAAACTTATTGTAAAATGTTAGCAAAATACGCAGATGAGTTAAGAACTGAGCGACAGGTTTTTACACTACAATGTAGCAATTGCTTACGAGTATAAGAAATTAATAATTATATGTAAAACCATTGAAGAAATATTACTCAATGTCAGGGATAAGATGGGAAAATTAGTAATTATTAAATAAAATTAGCACAGAATTTACAGTCGGGATAAGTGACTGTAAAATACCCTCACCCTATGTATTATAATCTGTATATATAAAAGGTTTGCGTGACTGACTGATTACTTCTTAGCCCAAAAAGGTTAAAGTTAGAACCTTAAAATTTGGCATGTATGTTTCTTATATAACGTAGGCGCATGCTAAGAAGGAATTTTTGGAAATTCGGACTGAAAGGAGGTAATATCATCCATAAGGATGAGGGCATAAAAAGGAAATACTTACTTACTTACTTACTTACTTACTTACTTTCTTACTTAATGTACCCATTACAACTTAAGAACGTGGTTCATAAATTAGAGGTCTGAAGAATTAAAGAATTTTACACGCTTCGGTCTTCTGCGTGCGTTCTCCAGTTAGCTCTACCGGCAACCACTTGGTTCTTTCATCGAAGTTTGGGTCTCCCTGCTCTGCGCCGTTCTTCAGGTTCGCCTCCAAACACCTTTCATACTGGACCATGTCCAGTGTGCCATATGTCCCAGCCATCGTAGTCGTTGGATTCTGACTCTTTTAGCTACGTCGATGTCGTGGTAAAGGTCATACAGCTCATGATTCATTCGATGCCGAAACTCACCGTCGACACAGTTAAGTCCATATTTTTTGGCGTACTTTCGTTTTCGTAAGCACCCCCGATTCGGCAGCATACAAAAGAACGGGTAAGATTAGCACCTGTTAAAGCTGTTTCTTAGTATAAATCTTAGTAAGAACATGTGCGAGCACTGTTCTCCGTTTGATTTCTTGGCTGACATTATTTTTCTTGTTGACGGAAGATCCGAGGTAGGTAAGTACATCTTCAAACCGTTCCTATCGAGAGGACACTTTGTTCGTCGAAATCATTACACAGTACAATACATTTTAATTATTGTGGCATGTAACTTGATAAAACGAATGAAGCAGAATTTCTTTTTTTTGGGGCTGCTTTCAAGTGCAGTTCTCAGAATTGAGTCCCAAATCAATGAGCTGAAAAATGTTGTATTGTGTTATTTTTGTTTTGTCCTCATTGACCGCTAAACCGATTTTTGCTGACTCCTTTTCTAGTGATGAGAAAACTGCAGTAACATCCCGCAGATTTCGGCCAATGATGTCTATATTATCGGTATAGACTAGTGGCATGTGGCCTTTGTAGAATATGGTGCCAGACATGTTGACACCAGCCTTTCTCATCACCTTATCCATATCTATAATAAATAGTGTACAGCACAAGCTGTCGCCCTGCATGAGACCTCTTTTCGTGTTGAATGTTGTTCAGAGTGATCCTTACCAATTTAAACCAAGGATTTGGTGTTTTCCAAGGTACATCTGCAAAGTAGAATTAGTTTTGCAGGAATATCAAACTCGACTATGGCCTCATATAGCCTATTCCTTATCGGAAAGTCGAAGGCAGCTTTGTAGCCGACAAAGTGATGGAAGGTGTCGATCTGCTTTTTATGAGTTTTTTTTACAGGATTTGTCGTAAAATGAATATTTGATCCATCGTAGGTTTACCAGGTCTAAAGCCGCACTGATAAGGTGCAATTAGTTTTCCTACAATTGGCTTTAGACGTTCTCACAATATGCTCAAAAGGACCTTGTATGCAATTGGTAATAGGCTTATTCCACGGTAGTTCTTACACTCACATCTATCTTCTTTCTTATATATTGGACATAACAGACTGAGACTCCAATTCCCGAGCATGCTCTCCTCTAGCCATATGTTTTTCATGAGCTGATGCATTCACCTAATCAGCTCCTCCCCACCAGCCTTAAACAATTCAGTTGGGGGACCATCGGATCCGGTTTGTGACTACAGCCTTCTCAAGCATACAGAAGTATTCAGCGAAAATGGGTGTAATGGTGAACGAGGATAAAACGAAGCTATTAGTTTCAACGAACAAAGAATCTACCTGTTTACAACTATAATTTCGAGGTGGTGGATAATTTTATCTACCTAGTCTCCGCCATTAACAAAACAAATAACGTCAGCCTCGAAATCCTGAGCAGAATCTTGCTTGCTTATAAATGTTACTACGGACGAAGTAAGCTATTTAACGACAAAGCCCTCTCTCAACGAACAAAAATTCAGCTATACCAGATACTGGTTCTACCTGTCTTGATGTATGGTTCAGAGTATTGTTATGACACAAGCGGATGAATCGTTTCTGGCAGTATTCGAGAGAAAAATACTCCGTAAAATATATGGGTCTATTATCGTTAACGGAGAATATCTACGAATATCTCATTAGCTGTACGAGGTGTACACTGATATTGACGTGGTCAGACGCAATAAAGTACAGCGGATACGTTGGCTAGGTCATATTGTACGCATGGACGAAAATGCTCCAGCTCGAAAAGTCTTCAATTATGAACTCGATGGACGGCGCAGAAGAGGGCGACCAAAACTCCGTTGGCAAGACCAGGTTACTGAGAACTTAACAGAACTTGGTGTGACTAACTAGAGAAGAAGCTCAGAAGATCGAATTGCTTATAATATTTTTTTACGTGCAGTATATAATCCAATAGGATTGCAAAGAAGTGCCAGCTAAGTAAGTAAGTAAGTATTCCACGCATTCTCGCCTATTCGGAACATTCGGCATTCTCTGCTTCGGAGTAACTCCGTGCACTCATCCAGTCTCTTCCTTAGCAACTTCTTTATCCGTATAAAGAGACGAGTTGCCTCTCGCCTTATCTCCCTGTGCCGTTCACTGCAGTTTCGCCCTGTATGCAGTATCCGTCTTAATCGTGGCATCTTCTTGAGACGGCTTTGAGTACCCAGTTAAGTTAGATCGTTGGAGTAGGCGTCCGCTACCTCGGTGGTCCGCAGTTTAACGATGTCCAGCTTTCGTTGTGCCTAGTTACGTACGTTTGTTTCAGCTAAATCGGACTAACTTCAAATCGATATTATATTATTATGGCATGTAACTTGACAAAACGATTGATGCGGAACTTCTTCTTTTTGGGGCTACCTTCACGTGCAGTTCTTAGAAATGAGTTTCAAAATCATGTGTTATACTGTGTTATTTAACTTTATAATTTAACAGGATTTGGACTTGGTCGGTTTGGCAAGTAAAGCATTCATATATAAAAATAACCTAAAATTACAAAAGTATTGTTTAAAGAAAAAATTAAAATGATGAACTCCTGGTTTCATCCAGGATCGAACTGGAGACCTTCTGCGTGTAAAGCAGACGTGATAACCGCTACACTATGGAACCGCTTGGCAACCACTAAGCAAAGTATCGAGCGATTGAAATAAACAAATGATTTTTATTATCAGTACAACGATGTCCATAGCTTGGAGGGATGAAGAAATTTTGTTCAAAAAAAAATTCATAACCCTTATACATATATGGATACAAACTTATATCATTTTACAAATGAATGACAAATTCTGCTATTTCAAACATTGCATTATTGAGTTAATCAAATAAGGATCTCCCTCTAATAGTAAGCAAGACTATCTTTTTATTTTAAAACCTCAAATAGGGTACACAAAAGTTTAAATGATTATACGCGAGATGATGATGCTCGTGATGGAGATGCTGCTTTCTTCAATGCTGATGCCTCAAAGATGAACCAATGTCTCCAATGTGCTTGGTAGCCAAGTATTTTGTGGGTCTTTTGTTTAAGTTCATGTTTTGCATACCATATTGTTTGGTACGTCGGCAGTTAGAACAGAAATTTCTTTGTACACTTTTTTTTTGTTGCCAACAAAAAACATCTTTAACCAAATTTGAATATAAACCATAAACTTGCAATGTTAGTACATACAGATACACTCGAAGAAATCTTATAATATGTTATCTATATAAAAAGGATTTAAATGCTTTGATTGTGTACTATAACAAAAAAATATTTTTTAAAATAACAGCATGATAAGTGCTATGTAATAGAAATCTATCTCACATTTAGTCACAAAGTCAATTTATTGATTAATTTTGGTATTTTTTATTAATAAATTCATATTTTATTGTAGAACACTGTGTTACATTTTCAGATCTATAGCCGAGGTCGTATTACACTTGTTGATGTATCTTCACCTGACATCTGCTCAAAATTTCCGTCAAATATTTCTCAGTGTATTCGCATCAATGCGCATGCACACACATTTTGTATTGCGTAGCCTTTTTTTCTTCCTCTAATTTGCATGTCTTTAAATTTCGTTTGAAATCATCTTCTCGTTTGTTCGGTCATATTGATCTTTTCACAATGCTTTACGCGCCATAAACAAAATGCGTTTGTCCACTAGCGTTTTTGGGCCCGCTTAGGTGCATTTACTCGTACTTTCTGCTACGCAATATTTGGAGTGTGTTTTCTTTTGTTTACGATTTTGTTTTGGTTTTCACAGAATTTCGTTTGCTTCGAAAAGTTCTAAGAATATTTTCTGCAGGGCTAAACAATGAGCACAAATTTTTAATTAGAATGCAAAAAGGTCAGAAATTTACTGAAAATATTCGCAGAAAATGGTCTCATATTTTTGTGAAGAGTTTTGATCAAATATTCAAAATAGTGTTTATAATATTGTCAACGATTTGAGAGGGTATATTTTATGTTCTTTATGTGTGAACGTATAGCCACTATAAGAGTCAAAACAAAGTTTTTCCACGTAACACTTATATGTGTCCATGCTCTGATAGAAGAACAAAGCGATGAGGACAAAGACAAGTTCTACGAGAGCCTAGAAAATGTATATGACCGTAGCCCGAGCCATGACATACAATTTTTACCTTTTTAATGCTAAATAGACAGGGAGACCGCATTTGAGCCTACCATCGAAAAATTCAGTCTGCACACCGAAACGTCGAACAATGACATCAGACTGACTGATTTCTCTGCGGCAATATATATGGTAGTTAGCAGCCCTAGATTCGACCACAGAAATATTCTTAAGGCAACATGGTTATGTCCAGATCAATTGATGAGGAATCATATAGGTCACGTGGTATTCGATGAAAGGCACGCAACGAGTGTTCTGGACGTACTAGTGATCGGGGGTGCGAATATTGACTTCAATCGCTACCTTACGCATTTAAGGTGCGCACAAGGCTAAGCATAGCTAACAACGTACGTAACCAGGCACAACGAAAGCTAGACATCGGTACACTGCGGGCCACAGAGGTAGCGGACGCCTACTCCAACCATCTAACTTAACTGCTACGGAATGCTCCAACCCCTGTTTATATTACCCGGCAGTGGCAATATATAGCCGACTCCATAGAACGGACTGCGAGAAGCGTACTTGGAAACTCAAAGCCGTCTCAAGAAGATGCCTGATACGATGATGAATGTCGCAATGCCACGAAACTGCAGCCAATGGCAACGTGAGCTGTTCGTGAACAGCACAGGTCTTTTTAGACGGAAAAGAAGGAGCTGAAGAAGAGACAGAATGAGTGCACAGAGTTGCTCCGAAGTAGAGGGGAATCCCGAAAATTCTACTAGAGAGTTAAGGCGAGAATGCGTGGAACAGGGTTGCCCTCCTGCAAGGACAGCGATGGGGGGCGTGCCCCCCACCGCATTCGTCTCGCGCTGGAGAGAGAGAGAGAAAGAGTAGCAAGGCTAATTACGCAGCGAGACTAACTACGGCGAAATCGACTAACTACGGCGTATGCGGTGGGGGGCGTCGTCTCGCGCTGCAGTGAGACAGATTAAGTATGCAACGAGACTAAATACGGCGTATGCATTCGTCCCTCGCTACAATAGCAATATTTAAAATCGTTCTCTTCATATGTTGAAATACTAAAAACAACAACAAATTCGGTCATAATCCCCATTGGGGATTATGTCCGACATGTTGCCCGGACATAAGCCCCAAAATCGTTTTGGGGATTATGTCCGTGTGGGGTTATGTCACGGCACCCAGGGCGATAGCCTGTCCTGTACACTATTTATTATAGTTATGGAGAAGGTGATGAGAAAGGCTGGTGTCAACATGTCTGGCACCATATTCCACAAGAGCCACATGCCACTAGCCTATGCCGATGATATAGACATCATTGGCCAAAATCTGCGGGATGTTACTGCAGTTTTCTCATCACTAGAAAAGGAGTCAGCAAAAATGGGATTTGCGGTCAATGAGGACGAAACAAAAGAGTCCTCTCGATGGGGACGCACCGTGAACGTTGACAATTATTGTTTTGAGGTAGTCGATGAGTTTATCTACCTCGGATCTTCCGTCAACAAGAAATATAATGACAGCCAAGAAATTAAGCGGAGAATAGTGCTAGCCAATAGATAGACCGACTTCGGCAGCACTTTAGAAACATCACCTTATCTCGAACTACTAAGAAATAGCTACACCAGATGCTAATTTTACCCGATCTTTTGTATGCTGCCGAAGTATGGGTGCTTTCGACAATGGACATACAAAACCTGTGAGAAGAGGAAGTACTCCGAAAAATATAAAGTACTCCAATATGTCGACGATGAGTTTCGCCATCGGATGGGCCGTATGAACTTTACCACGAAATCGACGTAGCTACAAGAGTCAGAATCCAACGACTACGATGGCTGGGACATGTTGCCAGGATGGATGTAAATGCTCCAGCGTGAAAGGTGTTTGGAGGCGAACTTGAAGGACGGCGCAAAGCAGGGAGACCCAAACTTCGTTGGAAGGACCAAGTGGTTGGCGATGTGCCACCATCTGTTAGGACTAACTGGAAAACGTCTATTTTTGCCTGGACATCGTAATCTTTTTGGAACGTGTGTATATACGTATAACTGTAGGCTTAAAAATGCTATTACTCTTGACAAAGGCAACAACGATGCCTTGTTAGAAATTTGTAAGTTTAATCTTATAATCAATATATTCGAATTATTTTCAATCGCGATAGTAGTGTTGCATGCCTTATCCTTCACGAGAGCTGCATGATCATCTACACGTATTGCCTGTACAATTCGAATACCAATACCAGTTATAGGCCCCCCTTTTACCCTCTTCTTCAAATCTTTGCACCTTGCCAACACGTCTTGTGGTCAAATGATCACTTCATTTAAACACTTAAATATTTCTTCGCTCGCTAAGTCACAATTCAAATTCTCACTCAATCACTAATTGTGTTTAAATGTCAATAACATGAAAATGTTCTTACACAGCATTCAATCTTTGTTTTTGCGAATGTTCGACAACACAACATTGTAAGCAGCTACAAACCACCGCAACAAATCTCAAATATCAGGCTGTGATTTAGACACAGATATAAACGTATAAAGCAGATACAGATACGCGTCTACCAAGTTGTACATGAAAATAAAGTAATTAAAGTAAAAAATTCTGTTAAATTAGAGCAGTGTCTAGCAAAACAACCGCTCAGATGCTGGCAGATATCGTTGCACGATACCGCAGCGAGCGACATCGAATGCATACAAATGCATGAAAACATTTTCAAATTGCCATCGATGCGATGTGATTTTGCTGTTGTTGCAGTTGTTGCTGTTTTTTGCGGCAATTTTTTGGTCTTCTGATTTGTTTGTAGGTTCTCTCTTTTAGATGTAAGTTAAGCGAAAAGAAAATTGTTAACTAAACGCGTTGTCTCAACCATTGTCGGAACGTCACATCAAACAAGACCATAAATCTTTAAAAGTGGCCAAAGTCAAATCATTTGCATCCTACTCGATAAATTCATATGAAATGCATATAACAAAAAAAGCAAACAGAAATTGAATTGAAAAACGAAATGAAGCACAGTGGGATGTAGCGTCACACGAACAAGAATTCAAGATATGAAAATAATGTTACAAAAAGTCAATCAAATTGGAACCAATTCACAAAAACATATGCAATAAGTTCAATATTAGTTTGATATCTTAATAAATACTTTAATGCAAATAGATTACCGTTAACGAGTAATAAGTAATTGTCTGTAATTTTTGTTGCCGGGGAATAATTGCGTTGTTATTTATAGTATTGAGTTTTATTTTTTTAAATAATCACAAAAAAAAATAATTTCATTTATTATTTAAAAATATATCAGAATTTCGTACTAATAATATTATAATATAATATTTTACTTTTTAGTTGCCAACTGGTTCCATAGTGTAGCGGTTATCACGTCTGCTTTACACGCAGAAGGTATCCAGTTCGATCCTGGATGGAACCAAAAGGATATTATCATTCAGTGTTTTTTTATACCATCACCCTTGGGGATGATTATAGTGTACATTAGACCGGGTCACGAAAAAAAATTCAAAAACTCGAGGGCAAATATTAAAAAAGACCTCGAGACAATTTCAAAAAAAATTGTAAAACATTTTTTTTGGACAGCGATAATGTTAATGTTAATGCTGTAAAAGCATTTTGTCATACGTTACTTTTTTGTTTTCGAATAGAACTTTATACCTCGAAAGCAAAATATATCGTTGGTTTTAAAGGTTTGGTTCGATTTTTAATCCTAAAAAAATATATTTCTAACCTTTTGGGGTAGAAACTACATTAAATGAGACCTTTATTAGAAAGTGATGTCGTACGTCAGCGACATCTATAGGATAAATTTAGTACTCGCCGAGACCTATAAGATTTTCCGGGAATGGGAGAGGAATTTTTTTTTGTTAAGTTGTCTCGGTTTGCTCACTAATCTTTGCTCTTGACTTTGGAAAATTACTTACAGGAATTGCTCAATATTTTACATGGTTGTTGCCAAGTGGTTCCATAGTGTAGCGGTTATCACGTCTGCTTTACACGCAGAAGGTCTCCAGTTCGATCCTGGATGGAACCAGAAGGAAATAATATTTTATTGTTTTTTATACCATCACCCTTGGGGATGATAATGGTATACATCAGACCAGGTCACGAAAAAAAGTCGAGGGTAAATATTTAATATTTTTTAGACAGCGCTAAGAAGTATGCAATAATTTGCAATAATAATGCAAACAATATGAACAAATATTTGTATTAATGCTGTAAATGCTTGGTATTTGGGGTAGAAACGGCATTAAATGAGACCTTCAATAGAAAGTGATGTCGTATGTCAGCGACATCTATAGGACAAATGTAGTACTTGACGAGATCTATACGTTTTTGGTTGTTTGTTGTCTGGGGATGGAGGAAAAAATTTTTTTTTTCTTGAATTTGTCTCGATATATGGGTTAGACAGGTTATATGGAAAGAAAAAATTGCAAAATTTCGGTCGGACTGACCCCCTAAATCTGATAAGTCTTTGCAGATTTTGGGATAGCCAACAAAATCCGAAAATTAAAATGTCTTTACTCTGTTCATATATCATTTCTCTGCAAAATAAAGAGTTTTGTGGTTAAAAATTAATTTATGAAAATTGTGTGCAATTGTGTCCGATGGACATATGCATAGGCAAGTGCTTGTGTGTGTATTATGTTGGCATGTTGTGCGCTTCGAGGATGCTTTCTTCGCACCGGAGGGAAAAGTTCTCATTAACTTTGAGATGCTTTCTTCCCTTAAGGTTTGTGATGATAGAGGAGAAGGCACAGCAAAGGGCGCTGACGAGGCATTGTGGTGAATGCCGAAATAACGTTATACGCCTAACCTGCTGTCAACATAATACATTTCACACTCTTGAATAAAAAACTATTGGCAATAATAAATAATTGCCAATAGAAATGATCTCAAACCGAACTATGACAATATCATAATTCATTAAAGATCAACAAAAAACAAAATCAAGAACAACAAAACACTGACGGTACGCAGAACGGGGTTGGCACTTTGTCAACAACAAAACTCCTGTGCAATTGTGTCCGATGGACATATGCATAGGCAAGTGCTTGTGTGTGTATTATGTTGGCAT
Source organism: Muscina levida (assembly GCA_964034835.1). Taxonomy (NCBI): domain Eukaryota; kingdom Metazoa; phylum Arthropoda; class Insecta; order Diptera; family Muscidae; genus Muscina; species Muscina levida. The sequence continues at coordinate 174,842,844 of OZ035880.1, read as the reverse complement.
GTTGTGCGCTTCGAGGATGCTTTCTTCGCACCGGAGGGAAAAGTTCTCATTAACTTTGAGATGCTTTCTTCCCTTAAGGTTTGTGATGATAGAGGAGAAGGCACAGCAAAGGGCGCTGACGAGGCATTGTGGTGAATGCCGAAATAACGTTATACGCCTAACCTGCTGTCAACATAATACATTTCACACTCTTGAATAAAAAACTATTGGCAATAATAAATAATTGCCAATAGAAATGATCTCAAACCGAACTATGACAATATCATAATTCATTAAAGATCAACAAAAAACAAAATCAAGAACAACAAAACACTGACGGTACGCAGAACGGGGTTGGCACTTTGTCAACAACAAAACTCCTGTGCAATTGTGTCCGATGGACATATGCATAGGCAAGTGCTTGTGTGTGTATTATGTTGGCATGTTGTGCGCTTCGAGGATGCTTTCTTCGCACCGGAGGGAAAAGTTCTCATTAACTTTGAGATGCTTTCTTCCCTTAAGGTTTGTGATGATAGAGGAGAAGGCACAGCAAAGGGCGCTGACGAGGCATTGTGGTGAATGCCGAAATAACGTTATACGCCTAACCTGCTGTCAACATAATACATTTCACACTCTTGAATAAAAAACTATTGGCAATAATAAATAATTGCCAATAGAAATGATCTCAAACCGAACTATGACAATATCATAATTCATTAAAGATCAACAAAAAACAAAATCAAGAACAACAAAACACTGACGGTACGCAGAACGGGGTTGGCACTTTGTCAACAACAAAACTCCTGTGCAATTGTGTCCGATGGACATATGCATAGGCAAGTGCTTGTGTGTGTATTATGTTGGCATGTTGTGCGCTTCGAGGATGCTTTCTTCGCACCGGAGGGAAAAGTTCTCATTAACTTTGAGATGCTTTCTTCCCTTAAGGTTTGTGATGATAGAGGAGAAGGCACAGCAAAGGGCGCTGACGAGGCATTGTGGTGAATGCCGAAATAACGTTATACGCCTAACCTGCTGTCAACATAATACATTTCACACTCTTGAATAAAAAACTATTGGCAATAATAAATAATTGCCAATAGAAATGATCTCAAACCGAACTATGACAATATCAAAAAATATTATTTTCATAAATTTATTTATAATTGCGAAACTGTTGATGATTGTTGATGGGCAGGATAACACGAGTAAAACTTAACTAATCTTTATGAACGTTTATCAATTTTAAATTAAATAATTAAATGTTGTCAATTTAATTATCCCCAGAGGCGGAAAATCGGAGGCATTGTAAAAATAGGCCATTCAAGTACTCCTACCTTTACCAGGCGTATATACAGGCTATAGTTAGTCCTTCACTAAGCCTAACAAAAACTTCCATACCCATGCTCATTTCGCTTCTAAAATGAGACCTCTTAGTAGAGTGAGAAAAAGTCCGGCAGACATAATTTTTTTCCCTTCTTTAAACCGGTCTGTGAGCAGCCCTACTGTGTACCCCACAAAAATTCCAAAGATGTGCACAAAGGGCATGCAAACTTTCTTGCCTCAAACAAGCCTGATGACAGGCCTATTAGTAGAAGGCAGAATTGACGCTCATAGCCGTGCACTCGTCACTTCTCCGATTAGGCCTCTTAAAGGAAGGCAAGGCAGATGCCGTTGTTTATGAGAACCACATTGTTGTTTATGAGAACCACATTATTTTTATCTTACAACAACTATATCATATGATAGCCGAGTAGTTTGCATGCCCAACTATGAGTACTGATATCGCGAGTTCGAATCCTGCTGCTAGAGTTAAAAAAAATAGTTATTACAAATTGTAACAAAGATATGGTATTAAAGATTAATAGATAGTATGAAATCATGTGTAAATTATTCGCATATGGTTTTTATTGCATTTCTCCCATAAACGTTCTTTTGCAGGCCTACAAGCTGGTCTGCAGTAGTAATACCTCATAGAAGGCCCTTGTATTTAGGGCACCAAGCAGGACTTTCTGGGCATGCCTACTGAAAAGCCATTAGTGAAAAAGGGAATGTGCAGCCCATGCCTGCCTATGGCGTCCTTTAGATTCATTTACGGTCTTGGAAAGAAGAATCTTAGACATTTATATACATATATATTAATATACAGATAACTTCCTACAAGTCTCTGTCTTTGCCTCAATAATGCAAATTTTTCAGATTTTTCCACAATTTTTTAAGTTTGAAGAAGTTTTTAGCTAAAATTTTATTAGAATATCTTAATGTTAGTATTGTTATTCAGAAAGTGTGTGCTTTTGCGACTAAAGCGCATATTTGTTTGTAAAAATCCGTTAACATATAGCTAAGTTATACATGCTTTTTGAGGAACGTTACTTTTATATCCCATTCTAAAATTAACACTGCATACAAACGAGATAAACTTCTAACACAATTGTTGACTTGACACTTTTAGATCAAGCACTGAATGAACCGTTTAATATACATTCAGTTAAAGGGAATGTAATTTCTGTTTTTTTTTTTGGCAAACAACACATCATAGAATAACGGGACTTAGAAAAGAGAAGAGAGAAGAATATGTAAATAATATGACTATTTATTTTACTATCCCTAGTAATGCGCATGGGAGTTAATCGACGTTTACTTTGGGTTAATATATGTGTATAAATGAGTAAGTACTGGGTGTTATAATCACCGAAATAATTACTGAAAAGACGTCTATTGTAGTTTTGCCGAACAAGCGGGTTCCGATAAAATAAATACAAAATAAATTCTTGTATAAACACACACACATACACAAATAGAAAAAAAGTTTTAACACTAATACTTTTCAGGATAAAAAAAATACTTTATAACTTTAAGCGAACAAGCATCTCTCAAAATTTGTCTCAATGGCTACCAAGTGGTTCCATAGTGTAGCGGTTATCACGTCTGTTTCACACACAGAAGGTCTCCAGTTCGATCCTGGATGGAATCAGGAGATGTTTATCATTTTAATATTTTTTTTCTACAAAACAAAAAATATAACATTCAGGTTAAAAAAAATCCGTCACACTGATTCCTTCCAGGATCGAACTGGAGACCTTCTGCGTGTAAAGCAGATGTGATAACCGCTACACTAAGGAACCACGTGGCGATGAAGTGAAAAGTAAGGTTAATATGATTTGCTACTTCAATAACAACGACATTTTAGTTAAAACTAAAATAGCAAGATTTTTTTTATGAATCTGATATACAAAATTGTGTTAGAATATATTCAAACCGCGGCATGATGGTTAGAACACATGACTTTTAAGCGAAAAAGCAGAGTTCGATTTTTATCTCATTTTTTACCTTCAATGTCATCAATTGCAACTTTGCACTAGTATTGTGTCAATCGGCATATTTAGTAAGAATCTTCTAAAAGAGCTGACCACCAGCTATTCAGCCAACCAGCCAGACAGACGGACATGGCTCAATCGTCTTTTAGCCATGATGGCTTCCTACCTAGTACCTTCAATTTAAATTTTATCAATTTGTTCAGAAGACTACAATTATTCCATTTAAATCATATATGTATATATATCAAAGTGTTATTCACAGAACGATACACTGTGCGACAACTGAAATCTAAAGAAAACCCCCCACCACCACCACTGAAAGTCCATTTGAGGCTACAGCGAGTTAGAGATGATTGTTTGAATGGCTTAGCTTGACCAATGGCTTAAAGTCGGTTGTGTTTTTGTCGAACCAAAAATGGCTTAAAAGTCCAAATAAACTCTCATCACTTTGACTCTATGGCAGTAAGAGTCAGCAGCAGCAACAAAAGGGCTGTTTGTGATGTTGCCACAAAATGCTGATGCTATGACGCTTATGCTGATTCTCTTGATGCCGATTCTGATGCTGCTGATGATGTTGATGCTGCCAGACAAATGCTACAGATGAAAAGGACGTACCGATTTGTTTAGTTTATGCTGATGATATTGACTGCGTCGTAATGACGTTGATTATAATACACAATAATGATGATGATGATACAAATGCATTGAACTTTCAACAGCAAATTGTGCATTTTTTCTGCATGTTTTTCCTCATGCTGCAATGCAATAAACTGCATGCTAAAAACGCATTTTGAGTCGTGTAGTATTTGTGCAACGTTTAATAAACAAGATCTCACGTCGATTGCCACAAATTAGCAATATAAATTATAAACGCAAAGCAGCGATGTATTTGCGTACCAGCGGCGACTAACATGAATTTCAACGCATTTGTCTGTACAATCTCTGCTGTGGCATGATTGGGATTATGATGACGTTGTTTGTTGATTGGCATAGCCATCGTTGAATGTAATCTATGACATTTTTTAAGGAACTCTATTGTTGAATAGAGTATGATTTGAGTATGTAGTGTGGATATTATTGGATTGTTTTAAGATATAACTTGGGGCTGCTGGTTGTCATTGTAGTACGATATAATGAAGGATGTGTACAGTGGCGGAGTTAGGGTATATAAATTGCTTAAAAAATTCATGTTTAGCATAACTTATTATGACAGTTATTCTGCACCGAAAAATATGCATATTTAACGTAGGATTTGCTATTTAAATGCTACAATTTTTTTGCCAAAATACATTGGGGTAAGGTCTTAAACTTCATATTTAGAGATTTTGACTCTATAAAGTGCATATTAATTCTGTGAACTTTTTTGCTAAAAATAAAAAAAAAACAATTTGAAAAAAACATGTAAAACATCGAGTACAAAAAAAGTGTATACATTTTTTTTTACAAAAATTGAAGAATTGTACAAAAATCAGACTTTTCATACAGTATTTTAGTATATGACTGACATATATGAGGGAATCGCAATATGTTGAAAAGATTTTGTATAAAATGATAAATTTCTCTACAAACAAAATTAAGAGAAACACTTAATAAACTTACTATTGGAAGATTTATATATTAAAATTTACCTGAAACGAGAAAGAAAGAAAGTAATTAGTAAAAGATGTGTGACAGTTACAAGTGTTTTAATTGCAATAACTACATTGTGTGACAGTAAAAAATATTATATGGGCTATAACCTAGGGTGATCAGTTCGGTTTTCAGAAACCGGCTACTCGGTTTTTTCACTCATAAAAACCGTCGGTTTTTTTTAAATCCCTGTTTTTCGAATATCGAATAATCCGGTTATTTGTTTGTCGAATCTCGGTTTTTTGGCGTTCGATATTTTTTATTTAAATTTATTCATAATTGTGTTAAATGTGTACACGTACATGTTTTTTCCAGTGTTTCGGCCGAACAACCTAATTGTTAATTTTATATATCTTCAATGCCTAATAAGTCGGCTGAAAAGCGAAAGAAATTACAAATGTTTGTAAACGACCAATTTAATAAGGACCTTAAACTTATTCATGATGTAAAGCACAGCTGGAATTCTATGGCCAATATGGTTCCCAATTTTTAAAATTGCACAAATGTGTGAATCATACTTTATTGAACTTAGGACTGACACCATTTAGTGAAAATGATATCGAAACTTTGTCTGTGCTTAGTGACATCCTTAAACCATTGGAAATGTCTATACAAAAACTTTCTGCAAACTCTTCGACTTTAGCTGATGCTGAAGGTATTTTTAAATTTTTACTTAAACACTTTTTAACAATTCAAAACCAATTATCACTAAATTTATATGAAATTTTAAAAGGACGTAAATGAGAACGACGTGTTCAATCTCTGAATACTCTCATTTTGTATTTAAGTACGTGTAAACTCCCAATTAGTGGCGCATTTCTAAAATATTCAAGTAAAAATAATTTTTGATTTTTAATATATGGATAAGAGCGGCAAAAGGACTCGAAACCTTGACAGACGGGCATTTTCAATGTTAAGTTTTATAAAAACCAAAGAAAAAATATAGGTACACACCCACGCACTTAAATTGTATCTTATTTCTTAAATGTTATTTTAGGGAAAACTAAAGATTAAATTAAATATATTTGTGTAAAATCAATAAATTTTTTGTTATGTTTGTTAAAATAAAGGTTTGCCATTTATAGGTGTAATTGAATTGTTTTCTGTTATTTTTTAATACAAATTTTTGTCAAAAATTGTGTTTTAATTTGTTATTTGGCATACATTTGAAAACCGGATTACCCGTTTTTTGTGAATTTCCGGTTTCGAATTATTCGAGCAACCGGTTTTTTTTAAAATTCATTATTCGAATAATTCGAAACCCGGTTTTCGCAAAAACCCGAATAATTGATCACCCTACTATAACCTTAAATGTTATATGTCGACCCTCCATTTGTAAAAGGAGACCGCTTTTTTAACATGTCTTCGCTTGGGGGCTAATCGTAAAATTGGTACAAAATAATCCCAAAAATTTACGCAGTATTGAAATAACCTCAAAGTAAACCAAACACCAAACCAGTACAGAAATTTCAGTCAGATGAACTGACAGATAAATACCATTACCCTTGAACTGCAGACAAGGGTACACAAATCTGAAATGTGAAATTCAATATATCTCGGCATATAGTCAATTTTATTTTGACTATATTATTCTTAAAGCCAATTGTAGAAAAACTAATTGGACCTTATCAGTGCGGCTTTAGACATGGTAAATCTACGTAGGATCAAATATTTACTATACGACAAATCCTGGGAAAAACTCATAAAAAGCAGATCGACACCTACCCCATCTTTGTCGACTACAAAGCTGCCTTCGACTCTCCGATACGGAATAGGCTTTATGAGGCCTTGACTGAGTTTGGTATTCCTGCAAAACTAATTCGACTTTGCAGATGAACCTTGGAAAACACTAAATCCTCTATTAAGATTTGCAAGGATCACTCTGAACCATTCAACACGGAAAGAAGTCTTAGGCAGTGCGATAGCTTGTCCTTAACACTATTTAATATAGTTATGGAGAATGTGATGAGAAATGCTGGTGTCAACAAGTCTGGCACCTTATTCCACAAGAGCCACATGCCACTAGCCTATGCCTATGATATAGGGATGTTACTGCAGTTTTCACATCGCTAGAAAAGGAGTCAACAAAAACTGGTTTAGCGGCCAACAAGGACAAAACAAAAATTATGATTTTGACGAACAAAGAGTCCTCTCGATGGGGTCGCACCGTCAACGTTGCAAAGTGGGTGTATTCGAGATAAATGTACACCGAAAAATATATGGACTATGTGGATATCCCTGAAAAAGGACTTGCCAGGACATTTGTGGAAATATTTTTCATACCGTTGGATGCGTCTTTCCAGGTCACTGGATCTTTATCCTAGTTACGACATTTTTAGGGATGCATCATAAAATAAGCCAACGTATATTTTGAGTGGTAGACCGAAGATATTTTTTTTGTTGAGTCGGCCTAATATACATATCTTTTTGAAAGTGCAATGAATAATGTCATATTTTGAGAAAGATATTAACTTTTTGGGACCGGCCGTGGCATAGTGGTTAGAACACGCGACTACCATGTGGGAGATCGCAGTTTCAAACCTGGCTCTAGTCATCTTAAAAAAAATATTGTTCTTTCATTGTCGGCTCCCCTCGAATGTTGTTGACAGCAACTTCGCAGTATCAGTGTCGAAACAATCGGCGTGTCTAGTAAGAGTTTCTCAAACAGTGACGTTCGCATTCGTCGATAAACAAGTAGGTGCCGTTAGTTGTGAATCTAAAAATAGAAAGCGTGTTAAATCGCAACAACGCTAGAAACTATCCCATACCTCATTCATGGGGTGCAAAGGGAAGTTAAGTAAGTAAGTATTAACTTATTGAATTTCACTCAGGAACGGAACCCTTCTGGTACCTCCTATTCAAAATAATCATAATACTTACTTACTTAAGTGGCCCATTACTACTTACGATCGTGGTTCATAAATTAGAGGGCAGAAGTATTAAAGAAGTCTTCTGCGTGAGTTCTCCAGTTAGTCGTACCAAATGGTGGTACGTTTCAACTAGATGGTCCTTCCTACGAAGTTCGGGTCTCCCTGCTCTGCAATGTCCTTCACGTTCGCCTTCAAACACCTTTCTCGCTGGGGCATTTACATTCATCCTGGCAACATGTCCCAGCCATCGTAGTCGTTGGATTCTGACTCTTCTAGCAAAGTCGATGTCGTGATAAAGCTCATACAGCTCATGGCTAAAAACGGTCCGCTCACTGGATCTTAATCCTAGGCACGAAATTTTTTGTATTGAGTTATGAGAAGTTATGAGAGAAATATTAATGTTCCAAAAATAGATCATTTTGTATAGGAGATAGCAGAAGGGAACGACATTTATAAAAAAGATATGTATGTAGAACCATAAGAGTGATATTGGTCCTTTGTATAAGAGGTATTTGCTTCGATTTTCTAAGTATTTATCTACTATTAAAAAGTTTTTAAAATGACCAATTTCAACTATCCTTTAGTTGTCCGTTTGAAAGTTATGGCTGATATGGTACCATTTCAAAAATATGTAATTTTGTATGGGATATATTAGATGGGGTCACTCGATATAGTCCATATTCATTCCAGAGAAAAATGTATAATTTATAAAATTTATAAGCGTACATCTTACGCAAAATATGACTGAATTCGGCGTATTTATAAAAAAAAGATATGTATGTAGAAGTATGGGGGTGAAATTGGTCATTTGTGTGGGAGGTATCAAAGGGGTACTGGCAAATGCTTTGATTTTCTAAGTTTTTGTCTACTTTTAGTAATTAATTGAACTACCAAATTTAAAAGAAATCCAGTTGTCTGTTTGGAAGTTATGTGAGAAATATTTTAAAAATAGGTAATTTTTGTTCATAATGAAATAACCCAAAGCTAAACTAAACTCTAAACCAGTAGAGAAAATTTATGGGGCTATTCCACCCATTTACAAATCCCATTACTTTATTTTGAAAAATATTAATCCTGGTAAATTTCATAAGGATCAGTTAAGATTTACTCGAGTAAATCCTGTCTACCAGCCATCCAGCCAGCCAACCGGCCAGACAGACGGACATGGCTCCATCTTTTTAAAAAGTCCTACAACAAATTTGGTCTTAAGATACTTGGGGTCTAACAATTCTCCTTTAATGTGTTACCCTTGTTTCGTATCAAATGATATATGTTATACTATCACCCTAAGGGTAATGGTAGAAACAGTTAAATTAAACGACCAAACCAAAACCACATCGAAACTAAACCCAAACAATTTACTTTTGAGGCTTAATTCATTTGGGAATTTTTTCGTTATGAAATAATCCCTATATTAAAAACGAAATAACTTCCAAAAATATGAAATTATCCCTAATTAAGTTTTTCTTAATCTTATTTCGAGGGATTATTTCCTGTCTCAGTCATCAACAATTCTTTCATTGGTGCCGTTGTTTTAGTCTAAAAATAGTAGCATGTTAATTCATAATATCTCGAGAAGTCACCCCATACCTCATCATGGAGTGTTATGGGAAATTAAGAACATTGTATTTGAAGTACATGCAGGGGATGTATATGTATACTACGAGTGCGATAGTGTTGTATTGAGACAATACCCTGGATATGAACCACGCGCATCATCAGATGCATTACTTCGGATCTAGTGAAAATTTTTGACAGATGTAAGATATCGGACGTAGCAACAGTGCTCATCTTGATGGCTGCGGCACGAGTATTTCACCTTCACCTAATTTTGAAGACACCCCATAGTTGGTTGAAGCAATATTTTTCAATGTACGCTGGGATGGCAAACTCAGAAGCCAGCAGCAAGGGGTGCGAATTTTTGCCCGTTTCCTAGATCAATGGGAAAATATTAAAGACAAACCACACTGGCCTACGATAGAAGATGATAAAATAGCAGCCAAAATACCAGTCTACGTCAAACTTAATATCAAGTCATTTTGTTTGGCTCAATTTATTGTTCCTTGGTGAAAATATTCACAATAATCAATACTGCCCATCGGGACCCACCAGTCAAGCTTGATGGATGGCCAAAGGCATATTCTGCCCAAAAATGTTTTTATTCCTAAAATATCTCGGTTTGAGCAAAATAGAATTGAATGGTCTGCGCGATGTTTCGATATTCATCGTAACACTTTACGTGAAAGCTTGGTTTAGTACCACCAGAGCAATTTAAGTTCCAAATAATGATTCAAATGTTTTGAAAGCAATTGCTGGTTACCATTCAGTTGATAGCATTGTGTCGCAACGATTGGTAAAGAGATTCTGTGGACATCTCTGGTATCTAAGTGGTGAAGCCGTTGCTCTTGCATTATTTCAGCGGAAAATGCCGAATGCAATTCGTATATTTGAAGAAGAGAAAGAAACAAAGAAATAAACAAACACTGAAAACATCTTTAAACCGAAAATTCACTTAAACAATAAGAAACATAGATACTCCGAATATTTTAGATTAGTAAAAATTTAAGATTTTTGTAGAATACTAGTGGGCCCGGCAATGCTTCGCTATTGCATATATTTCACATTTAGGTCTACAAAGTACTTAAGTAACAAATTTCAAGTAACTCCTTAACATGGAAGTTAACTAATTAAGTTTTATTGTTTTAAATTCTAAATATGATAGGCTCTATGACGACAGTAAAAAGTTCATCATCAAAGTCAAATCTATAGTTTGAAAATTAGATTAAGTTTTGTCTGTATGTAGGGAGAAAAAACACTTCTTTCACAAATCGGAAACAGAAATTTTATATTTATCTGTAGTAGCGGGAACCGTCTGTATACTGACTATGTCTTTGGGTGTAAAAATTACTTTTGTTATGCCTTCTTCTCCTATTGACCGCAAATTTTCGTTTGAAGCTTCATGCCTTTAGCCATAAAAACCTCCTATGTCATGCCTTCTTCTCATAAGGACCAAGAATATACTCGAATACTCTCTATATTTTGAACTCGTATTACCATTTTTTGAGATAATTCGGTCACCAACGTTTGGCTTAACAAAGTGATGATCTCACGCGCTGCATGGCATATTACGCCGTCGTATTGGAACCATTTCTCCTTTAAATAATGTGCAATGACATGATAAATAAATAAAAATCAATTGATCGTCCACTTGCTCTAGTTCTTCTACCAGTGGGATTTTATTTGAATTAACATCAAGGTCTTTCCTCAGCATTTGCAGAGACCGAGTTGCTGAGAACGGCGTCGGTTCGATAAATTTGAGTCCCCTGTTACACTTACGTCTACAGCGCCGATGGCTTCTATTAGCTGCTCAGATGGATGATTATATGCACCTTAAACTTCACAAAGGGCTCCATAAGTTTTGCGAACAGAACGCGCATTTTATCTATAGGATTTATTACCGATTCGCTCTCCTGAAATGTATTTAAAAAATACATATCTGTAAAGTAAATTAAAAACAAATCACTGTTTTAGTTGCCGCAGCTACCATGTGTCCTAAATTGGCTGGTGTACGGACCATTATTTGATACAGTTAAAAAGTTAAATATTGAAGTGCGTGGGTAGAGCCTCGGCACTTTTTACTTATTAAGTTCCAAATAGCCTGTTCATTAGGGCGGATCAATTTTTTTGCGTCGAAAAAAACGTGGTAATCGTATACTAATATCAGAATCTACGATGAATTCTTAGAAAATTTCACTAAGAAACAATATGTATAAAATCAATTCCTAGTTCGCGCTGTGAAGCATGAAGATTTCAGGTAGACATATTTTTTTTAACAATGAGCAACTATTGAAACCTTCAGACCCATGGGCCCGGCTCTAATTTTTACCTACTATTCCGATGCTATATGCTATATTTTTCACATTGTTTTCTGTATGCCAACACTCAGAGGCCATAACTTTGTAACCAAGACATAGATTTGCTTCTGTAATACTTCATTTAGTTTGTTGGGAAGTCAGCATTACACAGAAGTTTTCGGTTTGTGCTCATTTAAAAACAAAAAAATCTCCATCTGAAATTTACCTGCTTCCCAGCGCGAGTTAGGAATTGATTTTAGACACAAATTTTATTGCTGAAATTTTCTAACAATTCATCGTAGATTCCGATTTTGGTTACGATTTTTGCGAATACAAAAATTGGCCCACCTTACTATTCATATCTCTGGGCGAACTGCAATATACTGTGGAATTTTGACAGTTATAACTACTTATTTTAAAAGGGGTGTAGCACAGCCCACTTCCACCCTTACTGTATTTCATACTGCAAAAAATTGGCCCACCTTACTATTCATATCTCTAGGCGACTTGCAATATACTGTGGAATTTTGACAGTTATAACTACTTATTTTAAAAGGGTGTAGCATGGCCCACTTCCAATGTTATGTAATTCATGCTGCAACAAATTATATCTTCATACCTCTGATGGTTCATGAGATAAAGCCTTTTTTACTTTCAAGTTGTATGGGCGGTGCCACGCCCCTTTGTCCAATTGGACCGAATTGTAAATCTAAACCATCCGGGGCGCCACCCAAACGCATACAAAAAAATTTATGCAAATCGGTCCAGCCGTTTAGGAGGAGTTCAGTCACAACACACGTACGGTAGAATTTTATATATAAAGATTTTAATGTTCTAAAGTCCAAAATTACGGCACTTTTCTGACTTTTTTCGAAGTATGGTCAAAAAGGACGCGAGAGGAATCGAAATAGTGAGTTTAAATGTTCCACAAAAAATTATTCGGTAAATTTCATCAGATATCAAAAATGCACTAAAATATTAAGAAACATAGCTGTTTTTGGACCTATTTCAAACCCTTTTTTTAGGTAAAACTATAAACTTCACCGAGTCATTAAAAAAAGTTCGACCTAGGAGGGATCTGTCTTCCCTGAATTATAATATACTCTTCTAAACCTTCACTCAATAAAGGAATTATTGGCCCCAGGCAATAACCTCCATTTTGTGTCACATTATTATCATTCCTGCTATTAATATAAAACCGAAACAGCTTCATTGACAGCTACGCCCTTTTAATGCTATTTAGAATATTTTTATAAAAAATAGTCCATGATAATATAGAGAATTCTTTTAAATAGCTTACGATCATTTAAGTTTTACACAATTCTATGGTTTTTTTTTGTATTTCTTTTGCAATCACAGCCACCATCATTATCATCATCACTGCAGTTTGTCTTCATGATCTTTTTGCCTCTCGGCATTGAAAAGTTTTGTGCGCTAGTAGCGTCATCATCTTTGTTTTCTGATTAATTTATAACATTGGCTTAATTGCTTCCAATGTTTCGCTGTTTGTGGGACTCATCTGGTTTTCCATTCCGACCGACTGTTTTAATGCTAGTCAATGATGATGATTATTTTTTCATTTTTGTTGTTGTAGTTTTTGCAATCGCTTAACATAAGTAACTAAAAACGTATTTTCAAGCTTGTACTACAGACCCTTTTAGCTTGACTCGTAGTGCTGAAACAGTAGGAGTTTTGTAATCGTTTTACATTCGAAAAGTAATTTAACTTTGCTAAAAGGATGCCAATAGTTGTTGCCTACAAACGTTTGGGACCCAATTATGTAGTTATGCCCTAAACCAACTTGCTTGATGATGGCATGAGATGGATGGAAGCGAGGAGAGAGAGAGAGAGTGCGCTGGTGAGGGGCTATGGCGGTGATTATGGCGATGGTAATGGCCATTCTCCTAGTAGTGGTGGTGCTGGTGATGGTTGTGATGGCCTAGGGTCTTAAGCATGACTTTGTTTAATATGAAATTCAATTTTCTTTTCTTTTTTTTTCGTTCTGTTTTTTATATTTCTTTTAGCATGCAAATCGAAATAGTTTCCTTTGTCGTAGGTTTCTTTGTTGTTGTTGTAAATATTAATAGCTTTTCCATGGGATATTGATAGTTTAGTTTTGTACGCTTGATTCTTTGAAAGGAGCCAGGGTGATTTGAATTTTGTTTAAGTTGAAGTTAATTGGTGTTTTGCTATAATTTGGTGGGCGTTTAACGGCATGAATATGATGTCAAACTTTTGTGATTAATGGCCACTACCAACAATAATTTAGTGTGAACTAAATCAATGTAGTTTTGGAGTGTGCGAAAGTTTGGGTTATTCTAATGCAATGTTATGTTGAATTTATGGATTAATAGCAATATTATTCCTTAATATTTAATTTTGAGCGGATAATGCCTTATTATGATCTGTGAGTCAGTTTTAGATGTGAGTTCCAAAAAGCACAGCCTATCCTAAATTGAAAAAAATGCATTAATGTATAGACTGGTAAACTGAAAAATTTTATACAAATGTATTAATTTAATAGAAATGTCTTCGTTCCCGAACCAGCATTTTAACAGCTTTCCATCATACTATTTTAAGGCAATATAACGAAGTATCTGTTTATGATCTATTAAAAATTTCAAGCTATTCTGTTCAGGAATACCGTTTTCCGGGAAATGGAGAGGACTATTTATTACCCTCAAAAAAAAAAGGAAAAATTTTTACGGAAATATTATTTTGAGGAAAATGTTTGTGTTTTTTTTTTCATTTTAAGTGCATTTTGAATGGAGGTATGTTTAGGAAAGACGTTAGGAGGGAAATACTAATAGTGGTCGGTTGTATATTTAACTCCTCTGGAGAAGGATCAGATTTCATAAAAAATTAAAAAAAAAAATATCTGGGGAACACCTTAAGGGCTGAAGATAGAGGGTAGATATGATCTGAAACTGTTGAAGTTGAAAAAATATCGGGGACTGATCATACATTTGACACCCCTAGGGGCGACTCCGGGGCAGTATGAGCGGTGGGAGAAAATTTTATAAAAAAAAATTCTGTATGGGAGCCCCCCTAGGGGTTGAAGATGGGTAGTAGGTATGTTTGGGAAAAATGTTAGGAGGAAAAAATGACTGGAGGTCGGTCATACATTTGAACCCTCTAGGGGCGATTCAAGGACAGTTGTGGCCTTGTTGTGGATTTTTTACCAATGCGAAAAGTTTCGCGGTAAAAACCATGCTGTGTTTCTTGGGATTCATCGTAGATTGCGATTATGATAGAGAAAAATATTTACCCACTCTAGTCTACATACAAGAAAGGTATGCATGTAAGAGGGGCAATTTCAGTTATTTTTATGGGAGGTACCAGAAGGAGTGCGTCAAATGGTTAGGATTTCTGAGGTTTTGCCTCCTATTACGAGATAAATTAACTTAGCAAATTCCATTAACCCCGTTTAGAAGTTATGAGAGAAATATTAATTTTCCAAAAATAGGTCTTTTTGTATGGGAGGTACCAGAAGTGGTCAACAGATATAACACCTACGCATTCCTGTGTGAAATTTTTATAAGCGTACATCTCACGGAAAATTTGACGGAATTCAGTGTACTTACAAAAAAGATATGTATGTAAAAGTATGAGGGTAAATTCGGGCAGTTGTATGGGAGGTACCAAAAGGGGTGTATCAAATTGTTAAGTTTTCTGAGGTTTTGTTTCCGAGCACAATATAAATTCACTGATCAAATTTCATTATCCCCCAGGTGCCTGTTTGGAAGTTATGAGAGAAATATTAATTTTCCAATAGTAGGTCTTTTCCTATGGGAGGTACCAGGTGAGGCCAACCGATATATTATGTTCTCAGTCAAGCGTACATCTTACGCAAAATCTGCACTTACAAAGAAAGATATGTATGAAAAATTACGAGGGCCAATTAGGTTATTTGTATGGGAGATACCAGAGAGGGTGCGGCGAAGTTTTCGGTTTTCTGAGGATTTGTCTATTACTTATTAAGCTGTACACATTCAAATATCTTTCAGCTGCCCATTTGGAAGTTATGAAAGAAATATTAACTTTCCAAAAATGGATAATTTTGTATGGGAGGTACCAGAAGGGGTGGTGCTATTTGGCCCATATACATTTCTATTACTTCGGTTTGGAAAATACTTATAGGGGAAAATTTTCATACCGATCAGTTAAGATTTATTCGAGTAAACAAACAGACGGACATCAGTTTGGCCTTAATATACTTGGGGTCTAACTCTTTTTATTTACTGCGTTACACTTTTCCATCGTATCAAATGATATATACCATCATCCCTAAGGGAATGGTATAATCTTTCCTAAGAGTGATGGTATAAAAAGTGTAACGCTTTAAAGGGGTACTGTTAGACCCCAAGTATCTTAAGGCCAAAATCATTTCAGGAGGGAGGCATTAAAAATTCAACTTTGTATTTTCGGTAATGCCCGAGCGGAATATTGTGTCTGTTGTTATAAAATGAGCAAAATCAAACAGCTTGAAGCCGTCCCCTAAAGAGGTCAAATCTATAGTTAAATCTATGAGTTCGTCTTTGTTTGTTTACATTTTTCAGTAACGTATAGACTAAAAAAACGGCTTGACTGATCTTTTTGAAATTTTCAAAGAATGTGATGTGTGGTCGGTGGTGCAAATATGGTACTTGTATTTTTGTTAGTGGTCGTGGTCCCGCCCATTGGACCCTAATTTTGAAACCACAACATCTTGATGGCTGTTTCTCCAAGCGCCTTGTGTGGATGGATTTGGCTGAAAAGTTCGTGATCCAACAAAAAATGGGCGGGTTGGGATCAGTGGGCGTGGTATAAAACTGAAACTTTGAGACTACATCTCATAAACTATAAGAGGTACGAAGCTGATATTTGCTATGTGTTGTTGGTACTGTACGAATAACAGCTGTCGTGGAAGTGGGCTGTGTCACGCCCCATTTGAAAGAAACCGTTATAACAGCCATAATAATAGTTTGATCGTCCTGAAAACTTCTCAGTATATCAGAGACACAACCAGGCTATTTGAAACCAAATTGAAAATAGGGCCGAGGAGTCGACAAGACTCGTCAATATTTGATTATTACATAGAAAATAATACAATTCCTTAATCGAACATTAGTAAAAAACATAGGATTTACTAAGTATTTACTAATTTACTACTTTGACCTCTTCGGGGTAAGGGGTAGTTGTCCAATCTTACTCAAATTTCCGTCATGTATTTTTTACATCAAGTAGAACAATATTTCGGTCGGGCATATTTAAATTTCCGTACATTTCGATGCCGCCCTTATTTACAATCAATTAAAAATGTCATTTAACAAAACGCAATTCCAATGCATTGGACCTTATATATACATAAGCCCCTACTTTATTAGGTAAGACTACCAACCCCTTTCCACCATTTTGTCAATCAAAACAATGTTGTAATTCCCTACTGATTTTGTGTCCAAATGGTTTCACTTTCAATCATTATCAAACATCACACGAAAGTCCTGTGCATTTGGGTATTTTATTTTTTCTTAAATGTCACTTTGATACTAATGCCAATAAATGTGTCAGTTAAGAATCTCCCAATGAAACAGGTTGAAGCAGGTAATTCAATCTTGTGATATAAAACAACAACAACGCAAATATTTCAAACAATTAAGTTATTGACAATTGAGACAACTTTCAAAGCAAACACGATTATGTACTAACTATCACATAAAAGAGGCCGGGCGAGTGATAACACGCGACATAAAAATAAAAAATATTTGATGACAAAGATTTGTGGCCACTACAAGACGAGTGTCCGCGAGAACGATATCTCTATAGCGCCTTCTTTTTTTATGAGTGCGTGTGTGTGATCACCCTTTGCTGTTGATGATGGAATTTGAGTGACAAATAAGACAAAAAACGACAGGAGTCAATCAAAGTATCACCTTTGAGAAGAAGCAGTAGCAGCAGCAGCATTTTAACATATAGAAATGTTGCTCCAAGGCATTGATAATGTGATGCAAGTTACAGCAGTGGTCATTGAAATAGGCGTATGCGATGGAAGGTGTTTATGGGACATAGACTGGGGAAATAAAAGTTTCAAAAGTTTTAGTTGAGTGTCAAAAATGTTAGTTTAAAATGTGATTCGATAGGAGAAGTAAATTTCAGTAAGTCTTGAGCCATGGATCATTAAAGTCAGAAGTCGAAAAACCTGGAAAATAATAAAATTTTTCTGATATGTGCTGTTGAGTACATACAGTCTTATTGTTATAGTGCAAGGATGTCTGCATCATCATTTTACAAGAATTTACTTATATATTAACTTGTTTCTAATGAAAATAAGCTAAACTAAACTAAACTAAACTAAACTAAACTAAACTAAACTAAACTAAACTAAACTAAACTAAACTAAACTAAACTAAACTAAACTAAACTAAACTAAACTAAACTAAACTAAACTAAACTAAACTAAACTAAACTAAACTAAACTAAACTAAACTAAACTAAACTAAACTAAACTAAACTAAACTAAACTAAACTAAACTAAACTAAACTAAACTAAACTAAACTAAACTAAACTAAACTAAACTAAACTAAACTAAACTAAACTAAACTAAACTAAACTAAACTAAACTAAACTAAACTAAACTAAACTAAACTAAACTAAACTAAACTAAACTAAACTAAACTAAACTAAACTAAACTAAACTAAACTAAACTAAACTAAACTAAACTAAACTAAACTAAACTAAACTAAACTAAACTAAACTAAACTAAACTAAACTAAACTAAACTAAACTAAACTAAACTAAACTAAACTAAACTAAACTAAACTAAACTAAACTAAACTAAACTAAACTAAACTAAACTAAACTAAACTAAACTAAACTAAACTAAACTAAACTAAACTAAACTAAACTAAACTAAACTAAACTAAACTAAACTAAACTAAACTAAACTAAACTAAACTAAACTAAAATAAAAAAAATAAATAACCCGATTTTCATACCCTTACGCACTTTTAAGCCAGTAACGTGGTTGAATATAAACCGATTTTAAATTTCTCAAAAAAAAAGTAGACAAAATAGTCAACTTGCTAAAAATTTAATCGAGGTAATGTATTTCCAACAACCTTCTAAATATTATTCCGTATATATTTTATTCATGTTGCAAGTGCCGCAGCATTCCATATAGAATATAGCATTACACCCAGCTCATGGCTGTCGTTTATAAGTCACCAACGACACGTTGCTATATAAACATACATCACTGTAGAGTACATTTATATTGATTGACTCTTTTCGTAAGTAAAGTAAACCTTTTAGTGGCCTTTTGAAAGGACATCGTAAAGTATTTGAATGGATGGCTTCAAGCCATCGTCACAAGAGACCAATAAAGCAAAACGATATCAACACAAAAACACTACAACAACTACACTGAATGCCCGCTAAAGTGATGGACATTTACGCATTGAAACTGTCAACGGAATTTGAATTTGGTTTTGAAATTTATTCAAGTTGAAAATTTGAAAACATTGTTGTTTTCCAGCGCTGCCTGGGGAGATTCGGCAATCAAGCGGGGGAATGAATTAAATTTAATCAAGTCAGTTGATGAGGTACCCTTAAGATTTCAATTTCGTTTTAAAAACTGTAACTGAAGCTTAAAATATTTGGTTATTTTAAACGAATTCTTTTTTTTCGCCGTCTCAGCAAAATGACAAAATCTGTTGTTTTTTTCGGCAATTGGTGGAAGCTTGGTTGTAGAGCTGGTGCTGGTGCCGTTGGTGGTGGTGGTGATGGTGGTGGCATTGTCAGTGTGAATATTATCTTCCATAAATGTGGGATTATTTTCGATGGAGCCGCTTTGATTGTCCGTCCTTCGTTTAGCCATCCATCCATGGAGCCGTCCGGGTCCGTCCCCGTTCGTGTGTCGGTATTTTGTTTTGTTCTTGCAACTTTTGGGAGCAGCAGCTATTTGCAGTCACTCATTTATGGCAATGGGATGGGATGGGTGAGTATGCTCAGTCGCTACCGCGCTATGTCAGGAATTTGAATTCAATTCAGTTGGCTTTATGTGACATAAATTATCAATGACATGACCAAAAGGTACCACGACTCAATGCATATAAAGCACACAAAGAGCTTAGCATCAGAGAGCACAAGAAGAGGCTATGGCCGCGACATGTCGCTGCTTAAGGAGGTAACTAAATCGTAGTCGTAAGCAAAAGGTGGTGGGATTTGGCTGGCACCGATGACATCAAGCTGCAAGAAGCGGTGTTAGTAGCACCAGCAACTCTTGGCAACGCAATACGCTACACTATTCAACAAAAATCTTTAATATTATATTGGCGTTAAAGGCGCCATTAAATAATATCACTGGGTCGTTGTTGCTATGAAATATTATAGAGTTACACGGTACAAAATTTTTCAGCTCATTGATTTGGGACTCAATTCTGATAACTGCACGTGAAAGTAGCCCCAAAAAGAAGAAGTTCTGCATCATTCGTTTTGTCGAGTTGGCTGCCGTAATAATTTAATGGCCAGACGAATTTTAGCATTTTTTCTATATTTTAACACGGTTATGTCTTGGTATACGGAATATCTCATTTGTGTCTGAAGCAAAGTTGCAGATGTTGAATATGTACTATAAATTGCACCTTTTGCTACAGTAAATTGTACTTTTTGGTAACATGAACTTAAAGGATATATAAAAAAACGATACGTCAATTTATTTAGTTTACGTTAATTTCCATATAGTACATTAACTGTCTGTCAAACTAACAAACATACTATCAAATGTATAATATTAATACAATTTATGTGCCATAATTTTTGTAGCCCAGTGTTTTATATAAGACACTAGGTTCTGCGGCCGTGCGTCTTTCTGTCCACGTTCATCTCATCACATTTAGTGAAAACTGGCATTTACTTTGATTACCTACAGATTGATATTTCGCCCTTTCACTTCTTCCCATGCCTCTGTCGTCTTAGCCGTCACCAGTAACAGTTTTTGATGTCTTCGAAAATCAATTCAACCAAAATTGTGTAGCAATGACACTTCACTGCTTCACTTTTATTTCAATTTGGGTTATATAAAATCCATTTCTCTCTTTGAAATATTGACAGCTAAAGTGTGCTTTCAAGTGACATTTGAGATGAATAGGAAAGGGCGTCGGAAAGGACAGGGAAAACACACAAGTTGGGCATTAGCACGAAATAGCCCCCTATCATAGTAGTATAGCATCAAAGTCTTAAGAAATGATAAAGATATTTTAAAAGATTTATTAGGATTTGTATAAAGTGAAATCAAATGGTTTGAAAGGAAATTTAGTAACACATTTGTTAAATGCCATCCATACAGCTATGAATGTCATGTTTCCTTGATGTGCTAATCAATTTTTAAACCCTTCATTCTTGTTTATCAGTTGGCCACAAAAAATTCATATTGAATCACATTAACACATCCTTGATGGTTGGTTGGTCGTATGGTTGGTGGTGACAATCATCAACAAGGTCCTGTCGCTGCTGCTGATGCCATTAAATATGAACACAAACACAACGGCCCTCTCTCTTCGTCCTGTAGATGTGCTTACGCCCATATGCAAATCATATGCACAACACAAATTGTACATCAAACATGTGCTGGCGAGGCTTATCCTGATAATATCCGTTTTGGTGAGAAAAAAGTTATCCTTTTATTTCCCATCATCATCACCATAATGTGCTATACATTCTGTGATGTTTTCATATCTATCAGTTTGAAAGTTGTGTATTCACATATGAATGTAACATTGTTATCAACGGGCGAGGGAAAAGGACTCAAGTTATTGGATTCTATGAAATTGTAACGGATACAATGACAGTTGTAAACGGATATGTCCGCCTGCTAACCGGAGATATCCTTCATATCCGTTTTATAAGCTTATCCTTACAGTACAGCTATTGATTCATATTTTGTGAAGGAGTTGTTGCTCAAAATTGAATATATGCATTTGAGAAGGCCAAAGCAGCATGATATGTTTCTGTTTGTGCCATTAGGAATGGGTATTGATTACGCAATATGTTGGTGCTATAGTGAGGTGTTTCATAAAGTTTGGTTGCATTACTATAGACTGGTTGAGACATGGGTTTTTTATTTCGCATTTTTAACAAACTGAAATTGTTTAAATATGTTTTAACAAAATGCTAATGTGGCCCGCCCGTGGCTTGATGGTTAGAACACGCTACTACCATGCGGGAGATCCATGGTTCGATTCCTGTTTCAAGTCATCTAAATTTTTCTTTTGTTGCCGGCCCTCTCAATGTTGTCGACAGTCCCGTTCGTGACGTTCGCATTCGTCGATAAACAAGTAGGTGCCGATCCTTGTGAATCTAAAAATAGAAAGCGTGTTAATTCACAACAACGCGAGAAGCTATTCCATTCCACATTAATGGGATGTAAAGGGAAATGAGGTTGTTTTTTAAGTGGTCCTAGACTCCTTCTAGTTTTTCCAATAAATTGATGAAGCCATACCATTGTGCAGCACATAAGTAGTATGCAAATAATTACATTGGTGAAAAGTGGCAACCTTATAAAATGTATATTATAAGTTTCAAAGCGATCCGCATTTAGTATTTTTTTGAAGCCATTAATACCAAAGGATCTGTGGTCGACCAATTTAAGTGACCACGGCGGAAACGCTCTAGAAAATCCACAATATGGTATTGGATGATCGTCGAATGAAGGTATTTATATGAGCTAGCTGAAATGATAGGCTTTTCCAGCTAGCCTCAAAGATTCCCATCCGCCTGGCTTCATCCATCCATGTTTTAACATATTTCATTAAACTGTAATTATGTATCCATTCCAAAGACACCTACGGTTTACAATGTGTTTTTTGAGGTATGAGGCACAAATGCATGACTGTTCTTATTAAGGGCGTCGGGAGTGTGATGCAAGGAAAGGTTTCTGATCGGTTTAACTTGACAAACTCAGAGTGAAACTTGTTAATTACACTGAGCTCCGTTTCGTAGTACTACTGTGAGAGGCGAAAACTAAAACGCGGTCACGTCGGCTCACCTTTGTCAGCGTCTGACCCCGAATAGGCGGCTGCAAAAAGTCCTGACAGGAGGAGAAAATTGCGGCGTGGTGCGCTGGGCTTGCAACCCGCCACGGACGTTTAGACTATTGCAATGAAAATAAGTAAAAAAATAATAAAAAGGAACCCCCAAAATATTGTGGCCACCGCAAACGCATTAAGGACCGTGATTTGAGGATATGCACCTGGAATGTCAAAACACTGTATAGACCAAGTGCATCCATCCAACTGGCGAAAGCTTTTGAAGAATACAAGGCCGGTGGACGCATGATAACTTTGGATATTGATTTGTGGTTGCCAAAAGATTGCGACACCTAGTCTCACGGTTCAACCCGGTGTGTGAACGAATAGCCACCATAAGAGTAAAAACGAAGTTTTTCCAGAAGAAAAAAGCAATGAGGACATAAACAAGTTCTAAGAGAGAATGGAAACTGTGTACGACCGTAGCCCAAGCCATGACATCAAAGCTGAACTAGGCGATTTCAATGCTAAAACATTTGATCCTACCATCGGAAAATGTAGTCTGCACACCGAAACTTCGAACAATGGCATCAGACTGACTGATTTCTTTGCGGAAAGAAATATGGTAGTAAGCAGTTCTAGATTTGACCATAAAAATATTCATAAGGCAATATGGTTGTCTCCAGATCAATTGACGAGGAATCAGATTAATCACGTGGTAGTCGATGGAAGGCATGCATCGAGTGCTCTGGATGTACGTATGATCTGGGGTGTGAACATTGACTCCGATCACTTCCTTACCGCAGTTAAGGCACGCACAAGGCTAAGCATGGCGTACTTAAACAAGCACAACGAAAGCCGGAAATCGGTAAACTGCGGACCACAGAGGTAGCGGACGCCTATTCCAACCACCTAACTCAACTGCTGCGGAATGCTCCAACCCCTGATAATATAACCTCGCAGTGGCACAATATGTCCGACTACATACATAGAACGGACGGCGAGAAGCGAACTTGGGTACTCGGAATGCCACGAGAGAGACGGATCCTGCATACAGATCGAAACTGCAGCTAATCGCAACACGAGTTGTTCGTGAACGGCACAGGGAGAAGAGAGACAACTCGTCTTATTAGACGGAAAAAGAAGGAGATGAAGAAGAGGCAGGATGCGTGCATAGAGTAGCTCCAAAGTAGAGGGGAAGCCCGAAAATTCTACCAGAGAGTTAAGGCGAGAATGCGTGGAACAGGGTTGCCCTCCTGCAAGGACAGCGATGGCCATCTAGTAACGGACCCGGATAACGTCCTGAAGATATGGAGAAATCATTTCAGAAATTTACTGGACACGGACACTTCTCAAGAAGACCCCACTCCAATCTACGACCATGGTATTGACTGCCTACCTCAGAGCCAGAGTGAGATACGTGTGGCAATCTCCCGCCATAAAAACAACAAAGCTGCTGGAGCCGATGAGGAGCTGATTAGGAGCATGCATCAGCTCATGGAGAACATTTGGCTAGGAAGAGCATGCCTGGCGATTGTAGTCTCAGTTTGTTATGTCCCATATACAAGAAAGGAGATCGTAGTGAATGTAAGAACTACCGTGGAATAAGCCTATTATAAATTGCGTACAAGGTTCTTTCGAGCATATTGTGTGAATGTCTAAAGCCAATTGTAGAAAAACTAATTGGACCATTACAGTGCAACTCTAGACCTGGTAAATCTGCGACGGATCAAATATTAACCTTACACCAAATCCTGGAAAAAACGAATGATAAACAGATCGACCCCTTCAACCTATTTGTCGACTACAAAGCTGCCTTTGACTCTCCAATAAGGAGTAGTTTATATAAAGCCATGTCTGAGTTTGGTATTTGTGCAAATCTAATTCGATTTTACAAATGTACCTTGGAAAACGCTAACTCCTCGGTTGATTGGTAAGGATCACTCCGAACCATTCAACACGAAAAGAGGTCTCAGGCAGGGTGATAGCTTGTAGTGTATACTATTTAATATAGTTATGGAGAAGGTGATGAGAAAGGCTTGTGGCAACATGTCTGACGCCATATTCCACAGGAGCCACATGCCACCGATGATATAAACATCATTGGCCGATATCTGCGGGATGTTACTGCAGTTTTCTCATCACTGAAAAAGGAGTCAGCAAAAATGGTTTAAGCGGTCAACGAAGACAAAACTAAAAAATAATCATTTCGACGAACAAAGAGTCCTCTTGACATCACCTTATCTCGAGATACGAAGAAACAATTGTGCCAGGTGTAAATTTTACCCATTCTGTTGTATGCTGCCGAATCGTGGGTGCTTACGACAATGGACGTACAAAACGTGTGTCGACGGCAAACATGAACTAAAAGAGTCTGAATCCAATCACTACGATGGCTGGGACATGTTGCCAGGATGGATATAATAGCTCCAGCAAGAAATGTGTTTGAAGGCATATCTGAAGGACGGCGCAGAGCAGGGAGACCCTTCATTGGAATGGCCAAGCGGTTGACGACGTGCCACCATCTGGTAGGACTAACTGTAGAATGCACACAGAAGCCCGAAGTGTTAAGAATTCTTTAATACTCAAATTATGAGTCGGCTCCCCTCGAATATTGTTGACAGCAACTTCGCAGTATTAAGCGTCAATTCAATCGTCGTGTCTAGTAAGAGCTTCTCAAACAGTGACGTTCGCATTCTTCGATAAACAAGTAGGTGCCGTTAGTTGTGAATCTAAAAATAGAAAGCGTGTTAATTCACAACAACGCGAGAAGCTATCCCATACCTCATTCATGGGGTGCAAAGGGAAATTAAGTTTTTTTTTTAAGATTAGAAAAAGCATGTGATCTTGATATTAGATAGAAAAAGGTTACAAAGGTTATTAAAAACTAAATTAATCACAATTAGCATTGAAAAGTATGTTACACTAATTTTACCTCCAATCCAATTTTCATAATAAACTTACTATAAGGGAAAGTGTAGCTCCATATTAACATGAAAAAAAAGCGGTTCAACGTATATTGATTGAGAACTTTTATGCGGCTATTTCTATAGAGCAATACAATTGACCCAAAGTTAATCTTCCTAAGTTTTATATACACATAATTAAAAGAACTCATATTTTAACAACATCGTGTATATTTTAACAATCTTAAACAGGACATTCCACTCTAATTAATACTTTACTTTAGCATAGACTTAGTTAACAACAGTGATTGCAGCATTACCAGCCACCATGCTGTTCCTTTTGCACTACATGCTTATATATGGTATATGGAACTGGATATGGTTTTGGTACGGCGATTCTAATCTGCTTGATAACCTCGACAGGATAAGGTTTCTCCACCTCAACAGGATATGGCTTCTCCACAGTAAACGGTATACGTTTCTCGGTGATCTCAGGAACAATACGATAAGTGGGCACCTGAATTTCCTGTTGAACAGGAACATGAACAGCATATGGCTCTGGAATTTGAATACGTATGACATTGGGTACCTTGACGGGTACTGGATGAGGTATAGACAATGGTATTTTTTCGATAATTTGCACAGGCACTGGTTTTGAAACTTCCGAATAGCTTTCAACGGGCTGCTGATGATGATGATGATGCGCCGATGCTGAAGACAACGATTGATGGGGATCGGACAAGGTTATGTCCTCAGTACCAATGTGAGAGCAGGAAATAAAAGGGGTCATTGAGACGCAGAAGACCATAGCAAAGATAAGCAACATCTAAAATAAAATTATAAAATTGTTACGGAGTTTCTTATGCCAATTTTCCTCTTCCTTTTGTGTACTCACATTAATTCTATCCATGCTGATTATTTAACTTTGTGACACCAATATTTGTAAGTTTCTACTCTGCGCAATATAAGTTGCCAAAACAGTTGCCTTGTGCTTGTGTTGGGTTAGTCGGGTGACTTAATACTGTAACCATTTTCCATGATGGCCTTGGCTTTTATTTGAAAACTCATTTTGTTCCATTGCAGTTTTCCTCTTCGTGGCGAAGCGATATGATGCCTTGCAATGAATTCACCAGACCAAAAGTGAAAGACAGTAACTCTTTGTGTTGTAATTTGTAGCGAATGTTTTTCCTCAGCGGCCATGGCTGGCAGGGAAAAGTGCCCAACGCTCCCTACTATGTCAAATACCTTACGGTGGTCACTAACTCTGGCACAGTCATCTCTAGCCATGGGCTAGTCAGTATTTTTTTTTTTATTATCGTTAGTCAGTCATTATCGTTATGGAATATTGTGCAATCGGTTAATATTATATCATATTAAAATGAAAGTACCCTTAATATTTTTTGTTGCATTAAGGAAATACAAATTGAACTGTGTGTTAGTGTTTTGTTTTGTTACAAGTACGAGTATATGCATTTCCATTTCCATTTCGGAACAACGGATCAAGTAACAAGTGGCATTGGCAAGTAGCAACTGTATTGCTTTAGCAGAGTGCCGTAGACAAAATCATGACCAGCGCCAGCGCCCTCTCACTTCGACGGGAATTGTATGAAAGTGATTGGATTTCAGTTATTCATTCATGAATAAAATTGTTACACTTATGCTAAGCGTGTGCGCAGAGTTGCCACATTTGTATTGCAGCAGTAGGGAGTTTCTACATTTGGTGGGATGTTGACGAGTAAAATGAGAGGTCATTTGAATTGTGGCGATCGTAGGAAGCATATTTTTTGATGAATAAACGAAATTTAAACAAAGTTTAAGCTTGATAACAAACTTCAATCGAGCATGAAAGATAAATTTGGCAAAACATGCAAATTAGCCTACACAGTACAACACATGATTTTGGGACCCAATGCTGAGAACTGCACGTGAAAGTAGCCCCAAAAAGAAGAAGTACTGCATTATTCGTTTTGTCAATTTACATGGTATAATAGTTTAATATCGATTTGAAGTTAATAAGTATCGTATAGGGGAATTTGTCACGTTTTTTGGCTCATTTGTTATCTTGTTATATGGTGGCGTATGATTTGCATAAGATATATTCCACGTAAATCAGACGCCACGGAAGCTTTATATAATGAAAGTTTAAATCAGTTATACTTAAATACAAATACATCACATCCTTCACCTTATACTCTATTTCAAAAGACATGGCAACATTTTTAAAGTCATATTTCTTGTGAACCACGTCCGTCTTTCTGTCTGTCTGTCTGTCTGTTCGACAATGTAACAAAGTTTAATACACTTGCCATCAACAACTTTCAACACCCGTTGCCACTAACAACTACACTTGTTATACGAGTAGTTAGTAGTATTACTCGTATCTTCAAAGTTTTACTTTGAAATATTGAACAACTGTTGCAGTCAGTAGTGCTTCGTATCGTATAGTAGCTTAAAAGTTTTTGGTAATTTGATATAAAAACGTGCCTTACAAACAATAGAGTTTAAAACGTTTTGTTTCGTTTTTCTTTTCGATTACTCCTCTGCGTTTTTGTGTGTGTGTGTTTCGGCTTTTTTTTCTGAATAAAATAATGATTTTGATCACAGAGTACATGATGCAAAAAAAATATGTAAGTTGTAAGAGGGTTTAAGTGCGAGAGTATATAAAATAAAATTAACTTATAAAACGGTCAGATTGATGACACTATTCACCCGGTTAGGATGGTTAAAATGTGGTGAATGAACAGCAATACGAAGGTTTTTTTTTTTAATTTCGTTGCGCAAGGGGGTAAAAAGAGCGTGACACAGCCCATACAGCTCAATATTAATAAGTCATTATTAAAAAGTCATTATTTTGGCCAACTAAATGCACCGAATGTAATTAAAATTTTACTGTGTGGTACTGTCCTCTATTACACTGTAGGACAAATTTAAACTTTTGACCTCACCCATGCACAAACTGACCAGATTCTGAAAATATAGCTAAAATAAAAATATACGTATCTCCCAGTTTTTCTAGATCAGCTCATTTAAGTTTTTTACGAGCAATTAAATTTTAAGAGCAAAGCTCCCATACAGCGGCTTGAAAGTGACTTCTTCCAGTTCGCAGAACTCAGAGAGTTGTTAATAGATTTTGACGAATTTGTTTTTTAATGTATTTCAAATGGCCTGGATGTAGTTCTGACCGAGCCCAAATTTAAAATTTGTCACAAATTAAATTTGTCACAAACAAATTGTCAACAGATTTTGATAATTTTTTTTTAAAAATGTTTCAAATGGCCAGAGGCTGGTTCTAACAAAGTCCAAATTTATAATTTGTCAAAAATTAAAATTATCAAAAATTAAAATTGTCACAATTTTTTTAAATGTTTTTCAAATGGATAGGAGCTGGTTCGGACTAGGAAAATGTGTTGACAAATTAAATTTGTGACAAATTTGTCACAAATTTGGGACAAATTTTAAATTTTGGCTTCGTCAGAACCCTCTCCTGGCCTTTTGAAAAACAATAAAAAAAAATTCATCAAAATCTGTTCACAACTCTCAGAATTCTGCGAACAAAAAAAAGTCACATTCACGTCGTTGTATGGGAGCTTCGCTCCAAAAATTGAATTGCTCGTAAAAAACTTAAATGAGCTGATCTAGAAAAACTGGGAGATACGTATATTTTTATTTTATCTATATTTTCAGAATCTGGTCAGTTTGATCATGGGTGAAAAATCGTGTCGTACAGTGTTATAAACTTACTTTCCCTTTACACCCCATGCATGAGGTATGGGATAGCTTCTCACGTTGTTGTGAATGAACATCCTTTTTATTTCTGGATTCACAACTAACTGCACCTACTAGTTTATCGACGAATGCGAACGTTACTGTTTGAGAAGCATTTACTAGAGATGTCGATTGACTCTACACTATACTACGACGTTGCTGTTGTCAAAATCGAGGGGGCTGACAATGAATGAAAACTGTAGATGACTGGAGGCGGGAAACGTATCCGGGATCTCCCGCATGGTAGTCACGTGTTCTAACCATCGTGCCACGGCCTCTATTATAGGCTACATGAAAACATAACACTGTGGTATTCGAAGTAAATAACATGACCGAACTCAACGGTTTTACCCTTATTCGGTTACGAGGAATCGAACTGCATCATTAGTTATTTTGAGTTATCATAAGCCCTTCAAACAATTTTTTTTTTACTTAGAGATTTGTTTTAAGGGGCTTAATAGATTTACGACAAGGTATAGTTGGGTTTCTGGATAAGCTTGACTTATTTAAAAAAATTTTAGCGAAAACGGCTTATCCGAAAACCCATTACAGCCAACAAAAATCGATTTTAGCTCATAAACCCCTACTCCTCAAAAGAAGAAATTGCCATCGGTCATATCTAGAGTGTTCAAATACCTCCTTTTTTTAGAAACCCGGTTTACGAGTTATTCGAAAAATTAATTTTTTGGAAAAATCGGATTTCGAATACAGCATTTGAAAGAAAACCGGTTTAACCGGGTTTTTTCGGTTTTTTCCTAAAAAGTTAAAAATATTTATAAAAAAAAATGCATTTATTTAGTATGTAATATCAATACACCCAACGCGATCGTGCCCAAATCCTACATTTAGTAAAACTATGGCAGGACAAAGTTTTGGAGAAAAAACTGGAAGTCTATCTACGCCCCATGTGGTACCTCCCATACCCTTCAGGTACCATCCACTTTAGAAATCGATTAATATTATAAGTATATTGAACGCGATCGTGACCAAATTTTGTTTTTAGTAGGGCACAAACAGGATAAAATTTTGGAGAACCAATTTGGAAGCCTATTCACGTACCTGCTGGTACCTCCCATACAAATGCACCATTCCGCCCACTTCAGAGATGGAGTAGTAATATCAATACACCCAACGTGATCGTGTCCAAATTCTGTATTTAGTAAAGCTAAATCAGGATAAAGTTTTTAAGTCTAGCCACGCCCTATCTGATACCTCCCATACAAATGTACTATTCCGCCCACTCTAGAGATGGAGTAGTAAT
Source organism: Muscina levida (assembly GCA_964034835.1). Taxonomy (NCBI): domain Eukaryota; kingdom Metazoa; phylum Arthropoda; class Insecta; order Diptera; family Muscidae; genus Muscina; species Muscina levida. Next base: position 174,812,261 of record OZ035880.1, on the reverse strand, counting down.
ATCAATACACCCAACGTGATCGGGCCCAAATTCTGTATTTATTAAAGCTAAATCAGGATAAAGTATTGAAGAAAAAAACTTTAAGTATATCCACGCCCCTTCTGGTACCTCCCATACAAACGTACCACTTCGCCCACTTTAGAAATCGAGTAATGATATCAATATACTAGAAAATTATATGTTTTACTGAGGGTAAGGGTATATGTAAGTCGGCTTACCCGACTGAAACTTTCTTACTGGTTAAAATAGTATTTGATACAGAAAACACGCGCTCACTTATTGTGGAAGTAGGATTTATTGACAAAACAGCGTTTAGAAGGATGTTGAGCTTTTCTGTCCTTTTATTAAATCTATCGAAATCGTTGAAATCATCATATAGGCTTGTGTCATTGGAATTTGTTTTCACTGGTGGATTTTGGATGTTATTTATTGTCCTGTTTAAATCGTTGCAAAGACTACCATCAGGAGATTCCCCCATCTCACAATCTGAACTGTTACTAGACTCTGCCGTTGTTGGGGAAATTGCAGGATAAAGTTATTTAAAAACTCGTTAGAAAATTTCATCGCTTCCGCCTTTTTAGACTAATTTACACATGATTAGCTTATAGGATATTTTGCAGTCCTAATACATATAATTAGGTTATTCAATTTTGTAAACGAGAATGTTTTTAGAAGCGTTTTAATATTCAATTTCAAATTAATTTAGAAAAACCTTTACACATTTTATAAACAAGAATGTTTTTAGAAGCTTTGTAAAATTTTAAAATTCAATTTCAAATTAATTTAGAAAAATCATTTTACATTTTATAAACCAAAGTGTTTTAAGAAGCTTTGTAAAATTTTAAAATTCTATTTCAAATTAATTTAGAAAAAACTTTTAACGTTTTATAAACGAGATTTTTTTTAGAAGCTTTGGAAAATTTTAAAATAAAATTTTAAATTAATTTCGAAAAATCTTTTTCCATTTTATAAACAAGAATGCTTTTAGAAGCTTTGTAAAACTTTAAAATTCAATTTCAAACTAATTTAAAAAAACCGAGTACCCGAAGGAGAAAACTCGGTTAAACCGGTTATTCGAAAATGGCATTTTTGCAAAAACCGGCATACAGTTTTAAATAAAAAAATCGGTTTACGGTTTTTCGGTTTCGGTTTTGAACACCCTGGTCATATCTCATGTGTATGACAAGGATTTATATGAAAAGGCATATTTTTCCTGGACCTTCTTAAATGGGAACCTTAAAATGACATTCATTAGTTATTGCATATTTTACGAAAAAATTTTACGAATAAATGCATGCTTTTGTTACATATTTTAGCTTTTTTGGTTAACAACTATTGTAAAACCATTGTATAAAATAAAACCAAATAACATTAATTGTAGCATATTTTCCATATTTTACGAAAAATTTGTGATTTTGCATATTTTAGCAAGTTTTATAATAAATGCATGTTTTTCTTACATATTTTAGCTTTTTTGATTAACAACCATTGTAAAAAGTAAAACCAAATGATATTAATTGTTTGCATATTTTCCATATTTTACAAAAAATACGTGATTCTGCATATTTTAGCAAGTTTTATAATAAATGCATATTTTCCTTACATATTTTAGCTTTTATGATTAACAACCATTGTGAAAATTAAAACCAAATGACATTAATTGTTTGCATATTTTCATGTTTTACGAAAAATACGTGATTTTGCATATTTAAACGCATTTTTTAGCAAGTTTTACAATAAATGCCTGTTTTTGTTACATATTTTAGATTTTTTGTTTAACAATCATTCTAAAAAGTTAAACCCATTAACTAAAGTTGCTTTGATAAATAACTATCAAGAAAATAAGTGTTCAAGTAACCATCACTTATTAAATATCGAACTTTGTTCTCCAAAGAATAGAGATTTCCTAAAAACTTGTAGGTATGTTAAATGTGTATCCTCACTTTATGGTTTTGTTGTTATTCATACTTATTTAATATGTACATAATTTTAATAAAATTGTGGAAATATTATTAAGTGCATTTTTTATGCGTTTTTAGTGCATATTTGTGAATTTTTGATGTAAGTTATGTACGCATATTTTCGATTTTTTAGCGTATAATATTCCTTGCCCACTCCCCAGACAAAACGGCTCCACGAAAAGCCCCCCAATGAAATAACGCCCAAACGAGAAATGAAATATTCCCCAAATTTTTTTCATACATTTTTGGGTGTTATTTCATATGAAATAACTCCCAATTTTTTTGGGCCGTTTTTCATTTTCCGTTGGGAATTATTTCATTCCTCATTTGGGATTTTAAAATTATGAAATAATCCCCAATGAAATAACACCCAACCAATCTGTTAAATTCGGGGTTTGTTTCATATCGTGTATAATTTGGGTGTTATTTCATTTTTTATTCGGGGTTTATTTCATTTTTAAAGCTGTTGGTTTTTAGGCGTTATAATTATATAATTATATAAAAATAGGCCTTTTACAAGAAAACTTTTAGCCGATGAATATATTACAATATCGTTTGAATGTTTCCAGATACTTCCGTTTGTGTTCATTTTGACGGATAGAAAATCAAGAATTTTTTCATTTTGAGAATGATATCTAAGAATGGAAATTTTTTAAAATTTGTAAGAGTTCTATAAAAGGAAGAATTCAATAAAAGCAGACAGTTTGATTTGCTTCTGAACATTGGAGGTGGTTGTGTAAAGGCCAAACGTAAAAGGCAAATTGTCTTCCGAACTGCAAAAATAGAGCAGGGCTACAACGATCTACGATCCACACGATTCATTTCATTAATTTTGCGACTTTGCTGTTGGTCCATTTTGACTTCATGAAATCCTTGGTGATACTGACTCTTTTATGAAATTTGGGCATAATTTCATATTTGTTGCTCATGGGGTTTATTTCATTGGGGGTTATTTCATTTTCATCATTGGGTGTTATTTCATATGAAATTACTCCCAAATATTGGGGGTTGTTTCGTTTTCGCTTTGGGCTTTTTTTCATTTATTTTTGGATGTTATTTCATTCACTGTTTTTGGGTGTTATTTCCAATTTTTTGGGGTTTATTTCATTGGGGGTTATTTCCTGGGCGTTATTTCATTGGGGGGCTTTTCGTGGAGCCGACAAAACTATTAAAACCAGAGTCCTGAAATTTGGCATGTAGGTTCCTTCTGTCATTTTGTTGAGGGGTCAAAAGGCCAATAAATCAATAAAATTGGTAGTATCACTTAGAATAAATAGCAATAGGCTGAATCGCAAAAATAGGAGTGAAGAGCTATGTGGAATAGTTGTGCCAAACCAAGGGATTGTTTGTAATTCGTACTTTTAGGGGTAAAAAGGGGTAATAAGGACGAAATAGGAATAAAACTGGTTCCATCGCCCAGACCATGCGTCCGTCTGTCTGTCTCTGTGATTACAGCCGTAGTTTAAGAGGTATCTAGCTGAACTTTGGAAGGGTTGCTGCTAATCGCGATGTAGAAGTTACGTTCTAAGATGAGCAAGATCGTAAAAAACTACTCCCACTTGCTGTACAAACTCTCCATTTCTGGGGGTGTTCGTCTGTCTGCCCCCGCGATTACAGTCGTACTTTAATAGGTATCGAGCTGAAATATTTGCTATCAAGCTTCTATCCTCTAACCGAAGGTATATTTCTAAGATGAGTAAATTCGGACAAAAACTATTTCCATCTCCCACACAAACCCTTTTTTTGCGGCTGACCGGTCCGAGAACTACGGAGCTGAAATTTGGTATGCCAGCTATTATCATATAATGAGGATATAGGGAGGTACAGGGATAGAGATGAACCAAAAAGTAAAAGCAAAAGGTTATGGACCAGGGCTCTCCTCCTATTACGACATGAATGGAAATCTGGTTACATATACGCGACGTGTGCTGCATATATGGAGAGAACACTTCCAGCAATTGCTGTTCCGGAAGGCAATGCAGGTGATGGTATCACGCCAATTGTCGACTTAGATTACCAACTACCAAGGGCTATTTGTAAGGTAAGAAGAGCAATATCCAGGCTAAAAAATAATAAAGACTCCGGTGCTGACGGACTTCCGGCAGAGCTCGAATCGGTGGCTATGAGCTAATAACGAGCATGTACGCATATAACGAGCTCCTACGCACGGTTTGGCTTAACGAGTACATGCCCGATGTTTGGAATCTATGCGTATTATGACCTGTGCTGAAAAATGTGTTGCAAGTGTGCGCCCCAATTACGGCCTTTTATCCAGCGCATATAAGATCCTGTCAAGGGTGCTATGTGAAAGACTAAAGCCAGTGTTAGCCCACCTGATCAGACTTTATAAGTTTGGCTTTAGACCTGGTAAATCAACAACTGACCAGATATTCACACTACGGCAAATCCTGGAAAAGACCCAAGAGAACGAGATCGACGTACCATCTTTTCGGCGACTTTGAAGATGCCTTCGACAGCCCAATACGGCAGAATTTACACGACGCCATGGTGGAGTTTGGTTTACCTTCGAAACTAACACGCCTTTGCGGAAAGACGCTGGCGTACACTTAATCTATAGTGAATATTGGCAAGGACCTCACGGAGTCATTCTATATCCGAGTATGCCTAAAATAAACCAACAGCCTATCGTGTGACTGCAGCCTTCTCAGGTATACAGAAGGAGCCGGATTTTTTTTTTGCGGTTCCCATTTAAAATTTAAACCACTTACTAGAACTGCTCGACTATATCGTACTCAGATATAAGGACGACATGCTTGCACTATGAGTTATGGTAAATTGTCCTATTTGAATTTTTGCCATATTTCCACAAATGTAGACACATTTACATATCAGATGACTTCACATTTTAAATATACTGATTAAATTGCACTTTAACTTCAAATGTATTTAAAAAAGCATATGATCTTCACGATATTGCTCCAATTATATACACACAGTACACACACAACATGTCAACATGTCTCATGACAACCTGTTGAACTTTCCCCCCTCGCAAAATAACAAACATATCTAAATATGCATTTGGAAAAGGTGAAGCGTGTGGCAAATTCAAAAACGCTGCTGATGGTGTTGCCAGTTGTAGTTGTGGTGGCGGTTGTATTGAAAGTTTAAAGGAACATAACAATTACTACAAAATGACAATAAAACAGTCACGTATTTCAGGCAATAGACAAAACAACGGCACCAACAATTGCAACAATTGAAACTTGGCAATTGGCAAATAATGAAGTTGCCAAAAAAAACCTAAACACAGAACAAAACAAGCAACATAACAATAACAACAGCAGCAAGCAGTAGTGGCAGCAGCAACTTTAAATGAGATTTTCAACTTGTGCAAATTGCGCAACAAACCATTTATGATTGTTTGGTGTTCTTATTGTTGCTGATATGACCTAAGCTATTGTTGTTGTTGTTGTGGCCGCCGCTGTGTTGTTAGCTATTTGCGGAGCAATTTTTACTATTGCTTACATGTTGTGTTGGTGTTGTAGGAACACTGATAGGTTAAACATTTGTTTCCCTACCGAAATAATCAAAAAAAAAAAACGAAGAGAAAAAAATCTAAAAATTTGCATTTAAACCACTTTACCTGCTGTGCCCAGGAAAATGGAGAACTCAAGTAGCGCCTTTCGAACAACCTTACCACATTTCTGTGCGGCAGTGCAACACAATCTCATAGAGGTTACATGCAATCGTGCAACATACGCGTGCGGTTACTTCGGCTTTGTGGGTTGTTGTTTTGTTTTGTTTTTTGTTTGCGCCGCTGTAGCCTTCTGTTCATTGCGGCTTTGCTGTGACGGTGCCCTGTTGCAAGTGGCGGCTGTTGGGGCCCCCCGAAAATATGAGCATTTTAATAGACGCTGACAGTTACAAAGTGCCAAACAATTGTAAGGAACAGCGGTCGCCACAACTAGCCGCATAAAATTACCTCAATTTCAACTAAAGTTTCCTTGTGGAAACAGTTGTTGTCATTGCTGTTTGCTACTTCCCCGGCAACAACACTGCCAGCCGACACGTACAGTTAGCCAGCCCCCCACCAAAGAAACTTCAGATTGAACGCAAATCACAGTTGCTCATGGCAGGCTGAGCGCGAGCATGCATGTACATATTCCTGATAACTACTACTACTACGGATGCGGCTGCCATCCTGCTGTGCTGACAATTGTCAATACATAGTAGTCGGCTGTGGCCCCCAACGGGAACAACATGTTGTGGACAGCCAGCCAACAATGCGCTGCGAGCAGCAGCATCCCCGTCAGTTCAAAAATGACTGAATGGAAAATCAAAAGAAAACTTTGTCAAAATCACTAGAAATTTTGCAGCTCACAGCAAACGAATTGATTTTCCATTTCCATTTGGGAAACCCGATTCTTCGCCGGATTTCTATTGAATTAATGAATTGGAAATCCACAAGACAATTGCAGCTACTGGCGATTACGCTCATTTATCTACTTGTCTACTCATTCTACTCTCGAGCAACAAGCAGTGTTGTGTTGCTTCCATCTGTCGACTCGATGATGTTGCTGTTTGCTGCCGTTGCAACATAGTGCGGTTGCTAATGGTTATGGCGTTGTACGGCCACAGCAGTCATGGTTGGTACTGGAGCACAGCTGCACATGAACGATTTTTTTTTGTGCTGCTGCTGCTGTCTACAAGTGATTGCAATCAATATTAAGTTTTAGGTTACCACAGCAAACGTTTGGTTTCAACCATTCCATTACATTTTGTAGGTAATATGCAAGTTGGCTCCAAAATCTAAATACATAGTTTCAATAGCCGGAAGCTGCTTCAAATCAAAAATGTTTTCATACGTATTGTTCAAAAGCCCTGCAGTGATTCTATGGAATTTTAATTTGCGTGAAAAGCAATGGATGAAAATGTAATGATATTGAACAAGAAAATAATTTGATTGATTTTGTTTAAATTAAATAACAAACAAAAAAAGAACACAACAAAGTTGGGTAGATAATTATAGGAATGTTTTTTTAAAGATGGGATCAATATAAATTGTTTTATTGATAGAGAGAGTACCTAGCGGGCGGAATTGTATATATATGAGTAAAAAAATTACGAGATATTGCAAAAACTAATTGTAGACTGGGTAGCAATTGGCGCCATAATTCTTAATATAGTGCACGTTTTTAATGAGGAATATGGTAGAAATTGTTCTACCAACTACGACGATTGGAGATAACAAAAACGTTATTATAACGGGTGTTCCAATAAGGACTTGAAAACTTTTTGTCTCGCAACTCTTTCTCTGTCATCTTCTATCTATTCTATCTACATATATAAAAAAGGATGTGTCTATATATGTAACGTATAGACTCGAAAACGGCTGGACCGATTTTGATGAAATTTTCAGGGAATCTTCCGAATAACCCCGCGAGTAACATAGGCTACACCTTGTTTGGATTTTTCTACATTTAGGGGGTGAAAATGGCAATATTCGATAATATGCAATAGCGAAGCATTGCCGGGCCCACTAGTCTATATATATAAAAGGATTGGGTGACTAACCGATCACTCCCCAGCCCAAACGGCTAAAGCTAGAACCGTGAAATTTGGAATGTAGGTTCCTTTTATGACGCAGGCGCGCATTAAGACGGGATTTTTAGAAATTCGGACTGCAAGGGGTTTAAAATAGGCGTGGCACCGCCCCATATAACTCGAATTTTGAAATGGCTGTATTTTTTAAACCATTATAGATCATAGTCGGGATTTGTTACGTATATCGGTCGTATAAGAAAAAATAGTTTGTTTGTGGAAAGTGGGCGGTGCCACACCTTTTTTAAAAAATAGTTATATTGGCCAAATAAATGGACAGATTGTAATTATATTTTCTTTGTGTGATACTGTCCATAGGACCTCCATAATAGGCTACATGGAAATATAAATAGGCAAAGGGGCGTGGCACCGCCCACACTAACCGAAATTTCAATCGGTCATATCTCAGGAGCCATTACAGGTATGAAGATGACATCTTCTACGTATGCAAATGGTACATGCGGAATTACGTCTCGTTGGGAAATGGGCGGTGCCACGCCCCTTTCGATTAAATCGTAATCTCGGGGAAATAAATGGACCGATTTCAATAAAATTTTCACTGTATAGTACTATCCGTGAGGCCTCCGTCATATAAAGGGACGTAGCACCGCTCACTCAAACTAAAATTTCAATCATGTATATTTTACGATACATGTAAGGTATGAAGATAAGAATTCCTACATATGTAAATGATACATGGGAGATTATGCCTCGCCGGGAAAGGGGCGGTGCCACACCTTTTTTGAAAATATTGTTATGACTGTCGTATTAATAGAACGTTTGTCATAACATTTTCATAATATATATATATATACGAAATTGCTTGACTAACTGTTTGGTGGAATGGCTGGTTGAATGGTTGGTACGTGTAAAACTTGTACCATCATCCAGACCAATCGGCTAAAGCTATATTAGCGAAAATTGAAATGGGCATGCTCACCATCAAATTGGATTGAAGGTTTTTTCGAAATCAGATATTTTTGGGCAAAAAATCAAAAAGGGATTAAACCATGATAATTGATATGGGCTTGCTCCCTGTATAATTAGAATGTAGCAAGAACGGTTTTCGAATTTCGTACTTTTTAGGTGTAAAAATACCGAAAAAGGGATAAAACTGGTACTATCCTTCAGACCAAATGCCTAAAGGTAGAGTTACGAAGATGTATTTAGCATTGCTCCCTTTAGAATTAGAGAGGCGCTAGACGGCGTTTTTAGAAATTTAAACATTTGGGGGGTAAAAACTGAAACCATTATCCAGACCAAGTCCATTTTTGCTGTGCGATGCGAATGTATCTTTTGAAATTCGAACTTTTAGGGAAAAAAAAGGGATTAAAGCGGTACTATCACTCAGACCGTAAAGCTACAATCACATAAATAGAGGGCGTTCGATGCATAAGCGTTTGCATTGTACCTGCTTTGCTTATATTCATATGAAGATTCATTGTAAGTACGGGTGAAGCAACGCGAGCCGGGAAAGCTAGTTTTTCATAAGTCGATTAAGAAACTGCTGTGGATGTACCCGTACAAAGCCATTTTATTACTTGAATAGTAATTCACTGATAAAAAAGAGGCTTAGTTCAAGCTTCTGTAATCGTTAGGACAGATAGACGAACACCCCCAAATAGGAATAGTTTGTATGGGATGTGGAAGAAGTTTTTGTTCAGTCTTGCTCATTTTGTAACTTAACCTCCGCATTTTGTAACTTAACCTTAGCTTTTTAAATATGGCTGTAATCGCTGGGACAGACAGACGGATACTCATGGGTGTAAGTAGTTACTGTCCGATTTTGCTCATCAAAATATCAAATTTAAGCTCGATATCTCTTAAACTACGGCTGTAATCGAGCGGACAGACATTGCTATGCCTACCACATACTGAAGGACATTTTCTAGTGCAACAGAGCCTTTAGACGTACACAGATTTGAAATAGATATAAATCCAGCCTGTTTGTGTCCAGGTCAAGTGCATTTTCGGTATTGTAGAGATAAACGCATATGAATGGCTCTAAAGAAGGAGTGCACCGTTAACACGTTGAGTATCAAGACCTTTTTATGATTTTGATCGTGCAATGTCAACGACTTTTGATGATTTTTTTGTTTCTTAGTGCATTTTTGACTACTCGCGACTTTATTATTGGTTCTAATTCTGCAGTAATAACGGTTTTTTTTGTGTCGGACGTTTTCGGGCGACATGGCCTGGAAGAAGAGAACGACGATAACGGAGCAACATTTAGCTGTCGCCTATGCAGCCAATGTGTTAATTTGTTAAGGTATTAATTATGGTCTTATTTGGAAGTGTTAAGAGTAATTCGATGCCCTAATTTAAGTTCGGCCTATACCAGTTCCATCTAAATCCTTATAGGTTGATAACCATTCTTCTTCTTCTTCTTAGGTGGCAAGAGCAACAGAAATTCATCCATCAGTAGTCGTACATAGAAAAGAATTTAAATCGCTTCTGTCTTTTTCGCTCAGTAGATAGTTCGCTAAACAATGTTTAGATAACAGCTCTTTCACCTGGTCCATCCAACGAAGTTTTGATAGCCCCCTCCTGTGCCGCCGATCGATGTTATTTCCAAAGGCTTTTCGAGCTGGAGAATTTTCATCTATTCGTACAACGTGTTCAAGCATTCGGTCTATTTGAACGCGCTTGACTACATCGATGTCGTTATATAGCTCATACAGCTCACGATTCATTTGACGAAAGTACTTGTCGTTAACGATCATAGGCTCAAATATTTTACTCTCAAATTTTCCGAGAATATATTGATCCGCTTGTGTCATTACGCAGTTCTCTGCGCTATAGGCCAAGAAAGATAGGATTAGTGTCTGGTAGAACCGGATTTTTGGTCGTCGAGCTTAGCGCACAATAGCAGCGGTATGCGATTGTACTCTTGCTTAGATTTTCAGGCTGACATTATAAATTTAGTTTTCAACGTTCACGCAGCGTCTTAAACGAGTATACTCTTTTTTCATTGAAATAAATAACTTGGTTTTGTCCTTTATTTATCACCAAACCCATATCTGATGGCTGTTTCTCAATGCTTGAAATAACCGCAGTAACATTTCGACGATGATATATATGTATATCATCGGTAATCGCGAGCAGCATGTGACTTTAATGTACGATGGTACCTGTCGTGTTTACTGCAGCATTCCACATGATCTCCTCTATCGCATGGCAGACTGTTGCCTTGTCTAAAGGTTCGCTTGGTATAAAATGATTCTGTAACATTTTTGTAAAATTTTTTTGGGTCAGTCAGTGTCACCTCGCAAAGAACTATCAGCTTCGCGGGGATACTATTCAGCCATAGCATATTAGAAATTTTCTCGTATCGGACTGTCGAATGCAGCTTTGTAATCGATAAACAGATGGTACGTTCTCTTGGGTCTTCTCCAGGAATTATCGTAGTGTGAATATCTGGTCGGCCGTGAATTTACCAGGTCTAAAGCCACACAGATAAGCTCCGATCAGGATCACCAGGATGTGTTTTAGTCTTTCATATAGCACACTCGACGGGGCCTTGAATGCAATAGGTAAAAGGCCGATTCCGTGAAAGATAGTACAAACACTTATTTCGCCTTTCTCAAGCACTAGACACTCAGATTCTAGTCATTGTTCTACTGCAACCCATCATTAAATATTTTATGTAATTGAACCGGATAATTTACTTTAAAAATAAGTTGAACTCAACTAATATCAAACGATAGCATTTGACCTCAGTAACAAAACCGTAAATTCCATTTCGCTGGAAAGAAAGCTAGAGGATTAAAAAAAATATTTCAACATAGGTCTCCGAAGATATGAACTAACCCAAATGTATTTTTATACGTGATTTTTCTTATTCTTTGATTCGACTTTTGACCAAAAATAACAAATTTAAAACCACTGTAAAAAATAAGGAGTGGTAATGGTAATGGTTTAATGTTTTGTTACTGAGGTCAAATGCTATCATTCGATATTGGTTTAATTCATCCCGGGGCAATGACCCTCAAATTGCTGCATAGTGTTATTTTTGTTATATTTTAGACCAGTGCCAGGCTCGTCGTAGTCTCGCGGGACATCTTTTAAAACAGACACGATCGGAAGCTATGTTTGATTCGAAGCAGTCAGTTTGAATGCTGTGTACTACGTACACTTTCCAGCGGCGGAATTTGAGAGGCCCTCCTCATATAATGCATAAAGAAGTCCTTATTTGGAAATAATTTATCAGACAAGATTTTTTTTTCAAATTCAGGCATTACAAGGACAGTCTTGCCGGAGGCCTCCAAATAACAGCGGTATTGAATGTCTTCTAAATGGAAAGAATTGTTAATAGGTTTGCTTTCAACTTTTATGAAGACCTGCCAGACACCTTTGCAAAGAATGCAGATGGATTTCATACAATTACCCTCTCGCTTCCAAATAACAAGTCACCCAAATGAAAAGAATTGTTAATATTCGTGGAAGGTGTTCGTGTGCTTTTCTTAAAACACCGTATCATCATTTTCAACCACACAATTCGAATTCATCTTCATAGGCTAGATAGTAGCATGGCTGACTAACCATTACAAGGTAATGGGTTCAAACGCTAGCAAGGTTTACCGCCGTTGGAAAAAAATTAGTGTAAGTTTAGCGAGAGCTATATAGAAGTGAGAAATATCTAAAAAGCTTCTATAAGGCTTATTTATAGAAAGTGACGACGGAAGGTCTTCCCTCCCAATCTCACGTAATGTAAAAAAGAAAGAAAGAAAAAAGGTCAAGGAAGGCATACAAGATCTAAAAGATGCCCTTCGAACTCATAAATGAAGGCCATCCTTATTATGATTTCCGCCGCTGGGCTATTCACTAATTACATTGACCTACCATCTACCATTTTGTTCGTCAAACTTTCAACATAGTTTATCGTCAGATTCAATCTTGCTCTCTTATTCTTAATACTAGAGGGAGCTGCAGTAATATCCGGCAGTTTCTGCATTGCTATTTTGAATAGTTTTCTCCTTAACTTAGTTCATTCGCAGGACGAAATAAAATATTTGCGTATAAAATAAAAATGTTACTTTATATAACCAAAAATGCCGGTTTTTTATAAAGCTACAGCTATCAGATGTGATTGTGACTTACCTTGCATATTCCATGTAGTATTCCGATCTGAAAATAAACAAAAACAATAATTACAATAAGGAATAAATTTGCAATGAAATTATAATAATTTTCCATATTCTAACCACAATCCATGTTATATACTAAAACTTGCAGTTCGTATCAAACTAGATTTGAACAAGTAAACATCGTTAAATTGACAAATCCAAGACAAAATAATTGTCAGTGTCACAGTAAACGTTTTAGACCACTAAAACTAAGCCCTCCTGACTTATAGCTAGTCCTTGACATTTTGTCAACTAATCCTCAACTGGAACGAGAAACAGTAACTAAACTAAAATTTGTACTTCCCTTGATTTATCGTCATTAGACGTAGAAATATTGTCAAACCAAGGTGATGATTTTAATCTTGAAAAGGGTTTGACAATATTCATTCAAATTCTCAAAAAATGTACTAAGAATCATTGCCTAAACACCGACTATCGGCAACTTCTTCTCATCAATCCTTTGTCCGCCATAACCATCAGCAACATAAATACAAAATCTCAACATATTTAACAAATTAGTTGTTTTAAAAAAATGAGAAAACGAAAACGATACAGATACACTTGTTACCAATCACAAAACTATCTGGCGATTTTATTCGCGTAGCGTTATCATCATCAGCCCCGTGTATCGAAAGGACCCCACAGTACAACAACATATGTTCGGTCGCCCCTTAAACTTTGGCTTAAGATTAATGCATGCAAAAAAGAGCTGACAGTTTATAGGCTAATTACCCACTTTTAAAATGATTTTTATAAACTCAACTGCTGCCCCCCACCCGAAATATCTGCAAATCTTTAATCTTGTATTGTGGATTCAACAGCAACAACAACGACAACAATAGGAATAACAACACAGCCAAAAGAGCTGATCATCATTATTCGTTGTTATTGTTAATAAAACAGAGTTGTTATCTGTGTAGACATAAGACTTCCATCTCGAAAGCAGACGAAGACATAGAACAACACAACACTTAACAATCGCCAAGAGTCTGGTTGTAGAACAACAATGGTTTACACGCAAAGCTTTGTCGGCTTCCTTTTTATCACCCTCTGGTTCTTCTTTGTATAGTTGGTATCGATTTTGTGAAACTGATTGAATGTACGAAATGAAAAAGAGGAAGAAACACAAAACGCTGGCCAGAGAGTTTTTGCAATTTCCCACAAAAGGAACACTAGTGTGGGGGGAGGTCTATAAGGACAGTGGTTAGAAAGGGATATCTTTTAGGGGAGTTCCAATTAAAGATAATGTTGGGAATCAGCATATAGTCCTTAGTACCGTTGATTACAATTTACAGCCGACTTTTGTGATGCTATAATGCAAGTCCATTTGTTAGCCAGAAATTTTTCCACAAACAAAATGTAAATCATAAAACACTGTGCCTCCCCATCATAATAAGGAGGCTGTTGCTTCCACTTCCTTTAGGCCATTTTGTTGATCACTTTGGTGTTTGTTGTTGGTTAATGTTGCGTTATATTGCTGCTGCTGCTGTTGAGCCGACGAAACCTTTTGTTGTGTCGTTATTGTTGACTGCAACTTATCCTTCAATTGGCGACATTTTTTTTTTCAAATCGACATCGTTTGTAGCTGGTAACATCTTGGAAGTCGTCGAATCATATCGACGACTAAAGCGGAAAAGTGCTGGACATACCATTATTTAAGTGATTGTTGTATTGCGTTTATATGTTGCATTGTTTGTTTGTTTGTGCTTTTATGTACGGATAATACATATTGTGTATGTGTCTATGCGTTTGTGTGTGATCTATGTGTAGGTATGTGTAGTTACAATTTGGTGGACCATGTCAATTTTATAATTCCACGAAATGGCTTGATCTCCTACTGAAACTAAACTATACGAGAACGTATGCAAGTACAGTGAGGGTCATTGTATTGATGTTCGTGTGCTTCAGTATGAAATTGTCATGAAAGTTCGTGAGAGAATTCAAATACATTCTAACTACCGAGAAAAAACGGTCGCTGGGCTTCGTCTAGGAAGCTAAATATATCGATTTGAAGCTAGTAAATATCATATAGGGGAATTTGTTGCGTATGGGTCTTATTTCCAAAATTGTTGTTAGTATTGAAACCTTCCTTGACTTTCTTTCTTCCTTTCCTTTTTTACATTGCGTGACATTGGAAAAGAAGGCCTTCGGTCGCCGGTTTCCATAAGAATCCTTATGGAAGCTTTCTATAAGAAGGCCTCAGGGAAGCTTTCCATAAGAAAGCCTTATGGAAGTTTTCTATGTGAAGGCATTAATGATTTTACACTTTTTTTTTCAACGACAGTACACCTTGCTTGAGTTTGAACCCACTACCTCGTGATTGTTAGTCAGCCATGCTACTGTCTAGCATATGAAGATGCATTCGAATTGTTTGGTTGAAACTAATAATTCACTGTTAAAAAAAAAAAATACATGAACACCTCTTGTTTTTGGAAGCGAGAGGGCATGTGTATGAAATCCCTCTGCATTCTTTTTAAGTGCCTTTGGCAGGTCTGTCCATATAATGCCTAAATCTGATGGAAAATCAAGCATTCTCCATTCCTTATTTAAAAAATTATTCCCAAATAAGGACTACTGCATGCATTATATGAGGAAGGCCTCTCAAATTTCGCCGCTGAGAATTTGTCTCTGATATATTTCTGATAACTGTGTCGAATTATAAGAAGTTATCTCAAAGGACGCACCCATTGCCTGATCGCTATTTCCTTGAGAAATGACCAGAAACTCTCTGTTGAGACCCCCAAGCAGCTCACAGTGACAGCAACTGTAAGAAGGCGCAATGTTGTGACGTCATAGGGAGTAAATAACAGAAGTTATTAAAGCTTACCACAACTGCTCTCTGAGTGGCGTTGACAGCTGCAAGAATGTAGGATAGGGTGCGGTGGCCTGATAAGTAACTGTCCTTAAATAGAACAATTATTATGAAAACGCAATGAAAAGAAAAGACAAGAACCTCCTAAATGTTGACGACCCTCGATGTGCAAATATAGTCTCAAATAATTATCTACATTTAACCAAGTTAACCATGAGTTCAAGAAGTGCCAAAGCCTATTTCTGATACACAGTGGCATCCTATTGTGAAATCTATGACCACTGCTGCAAGGCCTAAACGTGAGTATAAAAACTCCGTTCAGTTCCGTCTTGGTAAGATAAAACGTTGTTGTGAATTAACAAGGATTGCCGGCAATGAAAGAAAAATGTAGATGACTAGAGACGGGAATCGAACCACAGATCTCCCGCATTGTAGTCGCGTGTTCTATTTTTTATGCCACGGCCGGACCCACAATGTGATTATATTGCGGGAATGATTACATAAAATTTAAAATAAAACATTCCAGGTTACGTGTTACGTTCAGTGATCCCTTACTGAACATACCCACTATGTACATTTAGTTGCAAACAACGAAAAAATTCGCTTGAACTTCGTTTGAAACAAAATTTAACCGGCTGGATACTTGGACACTCTTTATGTATTGCTCTGTAGCAACACTGATGCAAGGATAACGCTAGAGAAACATAACGCCTCTTCAAACGAAAAAGTGTCGGTCGCGAGAAGATGAAGATGAAGCTTCAAAATGCTATATATAGGTATCAAGTGAAGGTTATGGAACATGGATCCTCACTTGTAAAGACACTGCAACTATGAAGAGAACATTTTGGTACTCAGCTAGTTCCCAAAGAGAGTGCAAGTGGCGGAATAACGCCAATTATCGACGATGGAGTAGATTGTTACACGGCATAGAAACATTAAACCGGGGTCTGATGTACTGCCGGCATATATTTGGTCCAGTGGTCCATTTGCCTGACTTAGCGTAACGAAATTAATAACATAAAAAATAATAAAATATTCGTAAAAAGGAAAATTTTTCTAGAATAATGAAACAAAAAGGAATCAAATGAAAAACCAAAAATTTTCAACAATTTTTTTTTTAATTTTGAAATTTTTTCTTAAAATTTTTTTTCTTTAAAAATTTTTTTTTTATTTTTTTTTAATTTGTAGACGTAATAAATTATATTATAAAATTATTTCGAGTCAACACTCCACTCTGACTCGGACTGCCTTACTAAAAAAAGGTTGCAATTGCAGACCGACATGATGCCTAAAAATTTCAACATAGTGAGCAAAAGCAGCTGAAAGCAGCAAATGTTGGGCATTTCATAAAGTAGCCGAAATATATTAACATAAAAGAACAGTCTCTTTACTTTTTTTGTAAACTACATACCTTTATCTTTTAAAAAAATCCAAAAAATATTTACCGATATGAGTTTTTCCAATTTTTCAGCACAATCTGCACAATTGTAAATACGCGCTAAAACGTTTTTATTGCAGCTGTTTTGACATTTGTTGTATTTGAAAGCCGACACTTAATCAATTATAGCAAATTTGTAAATTTGGAAGTTATCGATTTGCTAAATGAACAATTAGTTATCGTCAGGAGATAAAATTTTAGTAGATTTCGAATGTCGAAAATTTTAATTTCGTTACGCTAGATCAGGGAAATGTGCGGCGATGAGCTGGTAACTTCTATGCTAATGCTACCGATTATTGAAATTTGAGTGCTCTATGTAAATTAGGGCGGCAGCGAAATATATGGACGAATTTTTTTTTGGGAAATTTAAAAATATTGAACGAAAGTAGTTGATTAAGATGGGACAATTATTTCCTCTGCACCAATGAGGCCAAAAGTCAGCTATTTTGTAAATCCTATATTTTTTACCAATGTTCGAATAAGGAATTGTATTTTTTTATCGCCGAGAACTGCGGATTATTATAGTGGTCAATCTGGAGGTGAAAGTATTTATCACAAGCCGTAGTGACTAAGCGCTTAGCAAGCGCTGTACTGACAAAGCCCTCTCTTGACGAACAAAATTCTAACTGTAACAGACACAGAAAAAGTTGTAAAAAACGTTCCTTGAAAAAATTAAATAACTTAGGCAATATGTTACAAATTTTTACAATATAGGTTTATACAATCGGACCTTGAATCTACACAATCGGACAACCGAGCTACGAGCCTGTACAATCGGGCTTTAAGGCTATACAATCGGACCTTGGGTCTGTACAACCGGGCTTCGAGCCTGTAGAATTGGCCTATAAGCTTGTACAATCGGACTTTGAGTCTGTTCAATCGAAAAACATGTCTGTACAACCGGGTTACGAGTCTGTACAATCGGACCTTGAGTCTGTACAAACGGACAATATATCTCTACTGTACAACTGGGTTATAGGCATGCACAATCGGGCTATAGGCCTGTACAATCGGGCCTTGAGTCTGACAAATCGGACAATAAGTCTGTATAACCGGGCTACGAGCCTGTACAATCGGACAATAAGTCTGTACAACGGCTCCTCGTACTTGTAAAGCCAGGGCCTATAAATATTGTTCTTATTATCCTATTCTTGGACCTTAGCAAATTTTACCAGGAAATCCTAACGAATTTATCTGCGAGTCCTCGACGTCCGACGCCAGCCGAATAACCGCAACATCAAACCCATCCTGTTTCCATTCACCGAATTATCGCCGCGTTAAACCCGTCCTGTTTTCCGTCAGCGAATTACCGCCGCTCGTGTAAGGACCGATTTTCCGTTCAAAGGACAACAATCAACAACGATACTAAAAGAAAATGTAATAAAACGACGCCCCCAACCAAACATAAACCCAGTCATCATTACACGTCATCAAACATCTTAAGGATACCAGACCAGTGATTGCAGTTTAGCTTAAGGATGTTTTGTTCTAATTAAATTTTGTGGATTGCAAAATAAGGATATAAATATACATATAATACCCTGCCCTAGTCGGGGAAGACCCAGGAGGCGGCTGAGACTAGCTCAGCCTATGGTATACGCCCAATTAATGTATAAAAGTTGCATTACCATTATATAATGCCATTGAATTGGTGGCGACTTTGCCTCTAAATATATGGAATTTTTGTATGAATTATGATATTTGATGAATTATGATTACCATAGTTAAAAAAAAACTATAATTCTTTCAAATTCATATTTTTCATATCCACATTATTTGCTCAGTTTTTATTGCCACTAACTGTATGTCTACCATGTCCACCATTCACCTTCAAATCATCCATGTACAACTACTCGTTCTACGTAATCGTACTCGTCGTACCCATTGATCTGTATTCTTATGCCTTCCTTATGCGCTTGTTGCGCTTGCGTAAAACAGTAGCTTACTTTTTTGTCAGATAAATTCACAATGCAACAATAACAAAAAACACCAGCAAAGATGAAATGCACTAAACAACAACAACAACAAAAAAACTTTGAGCTAAGCTTTTTCGTTTCGTTTCATTTTTTTTTTTTGGATAATATAAAAAATGGCGTACATCAGTTGAATTTAAGCCGCATTTAACAAAAAAAAAACTCTACTTGGCAATTGTCTTGCATGAATGCCGGCTCTGAGATCAAAGTGGAGCCGTCGTTCTTCAAACCGCTTCAACGATGGGATTTCAGTTTGAATTGTATGAATGCACTTCATCTCGACTATTACTACTGCCGCCGATGAAAGAACTACTACTGTTGCAAGAGATGCACACACAATACGTACAATTCAATGTGGATGGATAATCCTGCATGTGTGGAAAATTGCATTGAAATGCAAATTTTCAATTCAATTGATGTTCAAGAAAGCAGGCAGCCAGGCAGGCGGTGGCGGAGGCTGGAAACGGCATCATTGGCGGTGGGAGACAAGGCAGACAGATAGTAACAACAACAAGAATAGCGGCCAAAAAAATAATAATAATACCAAGTGTTCACAGTTTAGGAGCGCTATATATTCAAATAATGATGGCCGGATTGTTGTTGGCGGTGGCAATGTTGTTGCTATTCAAGTTGTTGTAGCCATCATCATCATCATCATTGCAGCCGTTGTAGTCTTGGCCGTCGTCTTCATCATCATTTTGGCCTTTTTTGCATGCCCCATCATCTTTGCCGGCTTCATCGTCACCGTCACCATCGCCGTCGTTGTAGTCGTCGTCATCATCATCATCGTCATCATTGTTGGTCGTCATGTTGATCACATTGAATAATGCATTCCCCCGTTTTGTTCTGTTACATCTTAAGCCGCCAAAAGGCTGACTGTTCTTTGTTGCCTGATTGGTAACAAACCAACGAAACAACAACGACGAACAAATCTTTTGTTAAGAAAATGCGATTTCGCGCTAAAAGAAAATGTAATAATTCTAAGAAAAGTTTTACTTTGAAAAAGCGCTTAATCCATGACGAATTCAAACAAATGCATTTTCACATTTTTAAAGACTCAATAGACAAAACTCAAGTGTCGTCTGAATAGACACAAAAACGACACATTTGATTGTATGGAAAAGAACGAACAAGAAAAACGCTTTGGGTTCATAGGAAATCTTACAAAGCAACGAAATTTGAATTTAAGACAAAAAAATATGGTGATAGTATAAAATATAAATTTTTTATAATATGTTCTTGTACCTAAATTGTATGTGCGTGTTAATCATTTTTGGGTACAAAATGTCTTTTTTATTGGTTTCAACCAGATTCCTTGAATTGTCCATCTTTTCTATATTGTAGCCTGCAACTATCAAGTAGTCGAATCACTCGGTATTTGTAAGTTAACAAGTTTTCAAAAAGCTGATGTTCGAAAGTGTCGTCAAAATATAGGTCCAGTTTGTGTAAGTCTACAAAGTGAAACGTGTCAATTCACACACATATGAGGAAATCCGTCATATCTCATTAATAGAATGCAAAGTTTCATTGTTTTTTTTTATTTCCTTCTATTTGATTTGGAAAAACTCTAGAACCCCCTTAATTTTCAACAATCATTACGAAATATTATTCAAATACCAATCAGCGATCATGTCTAGTAGTCGCGCCTTAAGAAAACAATAAATTGTTTCACTTATGTCTACATTTGAAATATCATCTAGCAAATTGTTCAGATTAGTCTAATTCTTTTTATACAATTTCAATTAAATCAATAAAATATTGTTTATTTATTTAAATGTGGTGGTGCGGTGGATGGATGGCTGGAAAGAATAACATGTATGTACGTATCATTAATGTGGATGCATGGTCCAAGAGAACGACAGACGCCTTACGCCGCACAATGGTTCCTGCTAGTGTAAGAGCGTAGATAAATTCAAAGTTTAAAGTGTATGCAAGAAAGTTTTTTTTATGTTTTTTTATTAAAAATATGTCCAAATTAACATATTTACGACCTTTTTCATTAGATTTCATTTTTATTTCGAAAATATCATTGCTGAAAGTTGCCATATTGGTGTAATCAAAAAAGTTGACGTATAACACCTAAAAGTTTGAAGTTGTATAACTTTAAGAGTATAAAAGTCACACTTACGTATGATACATAGTTGAAAAGGTAATTTTATTGCAAATAAAACAGTGTTAAATTCTTATCAAAATTATTTAAAAATAAAAAAATTTCAACTAATTTGTTGATCCATGTTAAAATTTCAAGGATTTGATTTTAAGATGGAGCTACAGTTTTGCCTCCACTCCCCTCCACGAAGATATTAGTACAGGCATATTGCCACATGTTTCACTTACTTGCCCTAAAAATTTTAGCTGCTACTACCTGCTAACCTGCAATATATGTACAAAAAACGTTAATAACTATTTTTCGGAATATGCATTTTTTTAAGTTTTTCCAATAAAATTTTTGTTTTTTTAATTGTCATATATTATCATACGGAATTATTGTGTATATAATATTTAAATGACAATTTCGCATTTTTCTAATTGTCGGACGTTCACTTGTACGTATATATACAAGAGATATGCTTTCCTATTATTCGGTCTGAAGCCTATGACTTAAATGTTTATTCTAACATGAATGTTATATGTTCCAAACAGCATTAACTTATTTAGTATATTTTATTTTTTTTATGTTTATATTTTGTTTTATTAAAAATTATTTTTTTTTAAATTTACTTATATTCATTTATTGATACATTGTATGGAAATAGGTATCTACATTTGAAGCATAGCCGCGATTAACGCTAAAAGCAACACAATTGAAACTGTTCAGATGAATTAAAAAAGGTTTAATAATTATAAATTTAATTATAATACTTATTAAATAAATTGTCTTTAAAGTGTGTAAAAACGTTTTATGCTCAACAACTTATTACTCCATAGAGAAAACGATGGCATATTTTTTGCAACGTTCTTTCCCCGAGTACTACTGCTAACTGCATTTTGAGAGCGATAACGCTCATAAATTTGACTGATTTGGTGTTTGAGCTATGTAAGAAACAGATTTGCAAAAAAAAAATGTCTTTTGGAAATTTATTCGCGGCTATGCTTCATTTTATATTGCTCTCTATAGTTATTAGTTTGAAATAGGTACTTTATTAACATAGTTATGTATTTAAGCCGTCAACTACATGTATAATCATCATCATTATGCTATATCTAAAATCATCATTAAATTCATTTATTATATATTATTTCTGAATATTTTTATTATGTTTTATTATTATTGATGTTTTCTTCTTAAAATTTACTGATTTTCGTTAATTAACAGATTGTATCGAAATAGGTAGCTACATTTGGAATTGATCTATATAAGTATAGTTATTACTTAGGTAATAGGTAAGATCTTTTAAGATCGGCCAGTAGAGAAAAAAAGGGACAAATTCTTTAAATGCTCAATGAGAAAGCATTTATTTTTTTTTATGTTGGCAATATTAAACAGTATCTTTGTTTTAGTATATTTCTCAATAAAATGTATTGAGATTCCGAAAAATCCATTTCAATATAAACACTCAAAGCTTCATCATTGTCCATAGGAGTGGAACATTCTTCCTCATTGAGCATTTTAAGAATTTGTCCCTTTTTTTTCTCTACTCGCCGATCTTAAAAGCTCTACTATTTCTGCTTCGTCTGGTTCATAAATAGCTCGTAGTCCTTGCATATATGCACTGCGCAATTGATCAAGACCTGTTTCTTTAATCAAAGCCGTGTTTTTCTTTTTGCTTGTAAGTATTGCAGCTTCTTCAAATGATGAAGATGGTCGCCCTCTTTTCACTGAAGACGAAGAAGATGCCTGAGAATCTGGGATTTCTACGCAAAATTCCTCATTCATCCAATCCTTATATCTTCTTAGGAAAAACGTTTTATTTCGTTTGCACATATTCCAACGTGTGTTAAAATGCGGAATCAAAATTCTGGTTACCTGAGTCATTACATGATTGATGGACTTTTCGCATAGATTAAAATGGTTCTCTATGTAAATTCTTATTGCAGAATCACTTTTGTTGCTATTTATGTAAGACAAAATTAAATCATTTTTTTTACACTTGAATTCTTCCATTTTGCTCAACGTTAAGTTTATTTTATTTAAGAGAAAAGATAATAAAGCTTTTGGTTTTATACGAACTGATTAGGTTGATGATGTGAACAGAATTGACAGCCGTCAAAATAAAATAAATAAGTAAGTTAGTATAGTACCTATTTCAAAGTAATAACTATACTTATATAGATCAATTCCGAATGTAGCTACCTATTTCGATACAATCTGTTAATTAACGGAAATCAGTAAATTTTAAGAAGAAAACATCAATAATAATAAAACATAATAAAAATATTCAGAAATAATATATAATAAATAAATTTAATGATGATTTTAGACATAGTATAATGATGATGATTATCCATGTAATTGACGGCTTAAATACATAAGTATGTTAAGTACTGCGAAGATTAAAATGTTGAGTTAAATGTTGATAAATAAACAAAATTTGTTGAATTATTATGCTAGTACGTTTATGAACCTGTTTTATGATAGATTGCAGGTAATTTTTATTTTTTTACATATAAAAAACAAAAGAAGAATTACTTGGAAGTAAAAATAAAAAAAACGTCATTTTTAAACTTTAATAACTTTAAAAATAAATTTTGTATCAAGTTAATTATTTGCACAAAGCTGCATTATATACTCAATAACAGATTTTACAGATTTTAGCTACGCAAAACCCAAAAAGGAACCACTGTGCGCCGCTCTCAATGGAGTAACAAATGTGGCATACATTTATTAATGTACATTTAAGTGTTGGCGCCAGTGCCAATGGTAACACCAACTCAACACCACCCGATCCACCAGTACAACAGGCAAATAAACAAGCTCCCTGCTTGCCCTGCAAACATATTGCAGCAGCAGCAGTTCTAACACTTGGACTAACAACACCAGCATCCAGCAGCAGCAAAAGCACTAACAGCTGAAATAGACATAAACAACAACGAAAACATATCGCGGCAGATAAACTCCATTAAAACAAAAGCACTGCAAGCAAGTGGCGCTTAATTTTCAAATATTGGTCATATACATGCTGTAGGTGGTGGTGCTGATTGCGGCGTTTGTTGATATTAATCCTGGTGGTTGCGGATGGATGATGTGGCTGGAGATTTCATTTCATTGAACTCTATTAGAATGAAAATGGCAATTTTTGTGTTTATGTTAGGAAAATCATACAATTTTTCAAATTCAATTTGTGGAAAAGCTGTCTAGCAAAGATATTACGCGTACATTGTATGAAGAAAAGGAAAGCAACGAAGTTGTTATACTCTACTTTCGCAACATTAGGTTTAAGTGAAACTTAAATTACGTATTACACGGATTTGCAGAAATCGATGCATGATCTAAAATGCTGTGGAGCTTAATACTAGTCATCAGTCTAAATGTGGAAAAATAAGAAAAACGTATATGCAGAAATTTGTTCTATGTAGAGTACTCTTTTAAGGAAGAAACGACAAAGACCATCCATTTTTTATCTATTCGTATAACGTGTCCAAGTCAACGCATTCGGTCTTATTGAACGCGCTTGACTACGTTGATGTTATTATACAGCTCACGGTACTCGACGTTAACGATGATAGGTCCAAATATTATGCGAAGTATTTTTCTTTCGAAGGCTCCCGGAATAGATTGCTCCGCGTGTGTCTTACCCGGGACTCTGCGCTGTAGAGCAAGACAGGTAGGATCAGTGCTTGGTAAAATTGGATCTTTCTTGGTCGGTTTGCGATCAATACTGGTATATCGATTTTCTGACTGACAATCAATGTGACCGTAGATTCCGCCCGGTGGTGGCGGCCCTTGCCTATGTATCGGCTCTTTGGTTAATATGTCCCCATGTCCTGGAACCCATGTTAGGGTATCTCCAGGGACGACGAATTCAGCCATATCACGTAATAATTTCAGTCGTAATCAATAAACACACGGTAGGTGTCGATCCGCATATCTTGGGTCTTCCTCAAGATTTTTCGTTACTGCAGATATCTTGCGCCATTGCACAGATCCTAGCGTATGTTCCCTTTTTATAGAGGAAAGTAAAGGTAGTTTTCATATCCAAGGTGGATAAATCAACACATTCACTTCCAAAGGACTTTAAACCTATTATCATATCATAATTTCTTTTAATAACTTTGGGGTGGCTAATTGGACCATAGCTCATCAGTGGAGCGCAGCATGCATACCATAAGGGAAGATCTGTGGACACGAAGTAGTTGGACATGTGGAGAACAGTTTATAAAATGGTAAATATACATTACCAGCATTCGTGGACATCGAAGGGGCCAATAATAATGTTATATCCACAGTCATAATTGAAGCGTTAAGGACGACTGGAACACCTCTCTTGCCTAGGAACTAGCCATTGCTGTGACTACTAGTGGTAAATAGTGTTCTCAAGACTTTTGAGAGAAATAGAAGGAAGATTGTGGCCTATGCGGACCACATAGGTTACAGGTATATTTGCTCTAACTTTGTGTGACCTCATACAGGATGACCTACAATCTTTATTATAATGGGCCACAAGTTGTGGTCTGAATGACAATCCACAGAAAACAGAGCTAGTACTATTCACATGCAAATATCTCATTGAGATTGAGAAACTCTCGTCTGAGATGAAATATCTAAGCATCATTGTAAATAGGAAACTAAATTGGAGACGCAATACGGAGAAAAGGACGAAAAAAGGATTAATATCCAAGGGCCTGCCAGTACTCTGCAGGAAAATGCTAGGGACTACAACCTGCAATGGTATATGAAATATACACAGTGGTTGCGCCTCCCATAGTAACTTACGGATGCCTTGTTTGGTGGGGGGCTCTGGATACAATCAGTAAGCTAATTCTGATAAGTAGTGTACAGCGAATGGCATCACTGTATGAAACAGGTGCTAGACGAAGCAAATCACAAACGGCACTGGACGTGATATTGAACATGAAGAACCTGCGGTACCATGCACAATCTGTTGCCGCTAAAAGTGCAATAAGGTTACGAGAGGCAGGCCTTTGGCGGCAATGAAAGTCGGGTCAGGCAACAATACCCTTATGGTTCAGGGGACATGGATGCAACGGAGAACTCCACACAGGAACGGACTATATGGTTCCGTTGTTTGATTTTATATCATCCTAGAGAAGAGTGGAAAGATTCCTTGCCTGTCCATTTTCACTGATGGTTCTAAAATTGAAATTGGAACGGGATCGGGTATCTTTACTGAGGATCTCAATTTTAGGCAACACTTCCTTCTTCTTCGTTATTATCGTCTTAATCTATGTGTACAGTCAAGCGTCCTTAAAGGCTTTGATATCAAAGGTTATAAAGTCGAGATTAGCGTCACATCGACAGTGTGGTATCATGAGATATTTGGCCAAGACTGGATGGAAGACGAACCAAATCACTGACAGTGCGACGTCAGAGCATTTGCATACAACTGGGAGACAATACAACAGGATTATTGCAGGCTTTGCGACGATGAGAGGGAAATTGAGACCACTGAGCATTTCTTATGTCATTGCCCAGGTCTTTATAGAAGAAGGAAGCAATTCTTCGAGGAATTGTTCTTGCACTGAACTGTCGTTATGTAACATGGAGAATCTGGTAAAGTTCACTGATGATTTTTGCTGGCTTAAGGGAAGAGGACCATAGTAATCTCACTACTTGTATATATGAAGTTGAAGGAGAGAACACATCTGCATTACTTTTTGTAGCACTTCTATCTCTTTTCCACTGTAATATCCTTGTGAACTCTTTATTATGTTGTTAAATATTCTATCCTTTAGGCATACTTATCTCGTTTCGGCTAGATGGTGGACAATACACTCCGTAATAGATGATTAACGTGCTACTTATCTGTCACTTATTCTGCATTCGAGAACGAGCAGAGTACAAAAGTATTTCCTACATATTGCGGCACACTCTGCTGGTCAGTGAACAGATTTGCATCTCCGTCATTACGGGTGGAAATTCCTGTTCCGAAAATTTTTCTTTTACGGGATTACCCTGTATCCCTGTAATTTGTTTATTGGACCTCGCGTTTCTTTCAAAGACGCCTTTTCCGCCTCTTCTCATTATATCGTTCCGTCACCACATGCGTTGCCATTGGCTGTAGTTATACTTTGTATTTAGCATCCATTTACGCGACAATACTCATCGTACCAGGACCTGGTCGTAGATTTCTCAATATGCTGCCACTGTGTGTCGGGAACATCAGAATTAGGGGTGTGTGTTTGCAGTAAATCAGAGAGTTTGTTGGAGTAGGCGTTGACTATCTTGGTGGTATGCAGCTTTAACACTACTTAATCAATGTGTAGATTGTCTGCAACTAGGTAGTGATCTGAGACAATATTTGCACTGCGCATCCCACGCACATCCATAATGCTTGAGACATGCCTTCCATCGATTACCACGAGATAAATCTGGTTATTTGTCTTTTGAGCCGGAGATATCCAGGTTTACACCGGAATCTTATTCTACTCACTTTCATGTTTCTTGCTGACGCGAAGCCTCTTACTTTTAATGTAATGTACATGGCATAGGTCACATATTTCTTCCAGGCGCTTTTAGAATGTATGTTAAATGCCCTCTTCTTTGTACTCCGTGGGGGCATTTAAGCAAATCAGCGTGACGTAAAAATATTTCGCCTTGATGCGGATAGTGGCTATTCGGTTACTTACAGGATTAAACCGGGAGATGTCTCTTGCCGACTATGATTTCACATCCAAATTCTTGACTTAATGCATGGCATCTGTAAAATATGTCACACTTCTTTCGTCGTGTACATCCCTGTCCCATCCATCGCATTTCCTGAATGTCAGTGATTTCAGCCTTGTACCATCTCTATAGAGAGTTCGGACATTCCAGTTGCATATCCTTAAATCATGCACCTTATAATATGTGTGGGGCTTGTCAACATTTGGGGGTTCTTGTTTTGCCCTTTCTTCAAGTTTTCTTAATAGTTTTTTTCTATTTAAGGACTGATCTTCTTAGATCTGCCAAAGCTACTAAGAGAGCCTTTGTGTTGAGCTGCAGTAACTTCTGTTACCTACTCTCTAACACGCATCTGTGGTACCATGTCATTTAGTTTGCTCAACAATTCATCCATTATGCATCATTCCCCACAGGCAGTGAGTTGCTGTAACATTGCTTCATGCTTCGAACATAGCCAAGAACAATATGAAACGCCAAAAAGGCGCCTAATTACTTACCCAGCGGCGGAAATCATGAGAAGGAAGGCCTTCGTTCATGAGTTTGAAGGCCTTTTTTTGGATCCGGTATCCCTTCCTTGGCCTTCTTTCTTCCTTTCTTTTTTTACATTGCGTGACATTGGAAAATAAGGCCTTCCGTCGCCGGTTTCCATAAGAAGGCCTTATGGATGCTTTCTATAAGAAGGCCTCATGGAAACTTTCTGTAAAGGGGCCCTATGGATGCTTTCTATTAGAAGGCATTATGGAAGGCCAGCATACACATGAAAAAATAATGACTTGCAAATAAAACAAAAACTATACAAGTGCACCCTCAAATTATTTAGTTTTTTTGAGAGCGCACCGGTTATTTTTAGATATTTCTCACTTATATATATTTTTCTCTATACTTACATTTTTTTCCAACGACAGTAAACATTGCTGGAGTTTGAACCCACTACCTCGTGATTGTTAGTCAGCCATGCTACTGTCTAGCCTATGAAGATGCATTCGAATTGTGTGGTTGAAACTAATGATACACTGTTTAAAAAAAACCCCTTCCACGGAAATTAAAAATTTTTTCCATTTGGAAGACATCCAATACCCCTTATATTTGGAAGCGAGAGGGTATGTGTATGAAATCCCTCTGCCTTCTTTTCAAAGGCCTCTGGCAGGCCTTCATAAAAGTTGAAAAAAAA
This sequence comes from Muscina levida, assembly GCA_964034835.1. Lineage (NCBI taxonomy): Eukaryota > Metazoa > Arthropoda > Insecta > Diptera > Muscidae > Muscina > Muscina levida. The sequence continues at coordinate 174,783,433 of OZ035880.1, read as the reverse complement.
AGTATTAACAATTCTTTCCATTAAGAAGGCATGCAATACCCCTGTTATTTGGAAGCGAGAGGGGATGTGTATGAAATCCCTCTGCCTTCTTTTTACATGTCTTTGGCAGGTCAGTCCATAAAATGCCTAAATCTGATGAAAAATCATGCGTTCTATATTCCTTATTTGAAATGTTATTCCCAAATAATGACTACTGCATGAATTATATGAGGAAGGCCTCTCAAATTCCGCCGCTGGGTACAAGGCGAACACACACACACATACACAAACATCTTTTCAACACTTGATAGCAACGAATCGCACCAATAATGCCTTTATCAAAAAATATTTATTTATACAATGAAATTGTTTAGAAATGATCCACGTACTAACAAAGCCAGAAAGTGTGAAATCAAATGCTGCCAACAAATGTAATGCATTTGAATTCAGTTGTTGATAAATGCATAAAGATCAATCATTTTTTCACTATTCGAATTTGCCGAGGGTGCTTGATGATGGGGATTTTTATTTAATTTTGTATCTAATCAACACTTTCAATGCTTTTGCCGAAAACCCCAAAATGTTGTTTTTATTATGGCCATTGTTTTGGCAAATGGTAAATGTTACTGCTCGTTACACATTGCAACGTGTTCGCAATGCTGCAAGCAGGCGAACGGTAATAGCATTATTAGTCATCGTTTGGTTATAGCAGATATTTATTGCATGTACAACAAAAATTGTCTTTGATCATTTCTAAAAATCCTTTTTTTTATTTAAGTCTTTTAAATCGCCATATTATTTTCATTCTTCTCATTCAGTTTTACTTGTAAGCCATTAATAATAAAATATTTTTTTTTTTGCTATATCATTTTAATGATTTTTTATTTTATTTCCCTTTATTTTGGTATAGGTCATAAAAATGTTTATGACTTGCGTTGGCTGGCTAAGGAGCTGTTTGCTGCACAGTCAAAATGTCAATTGATATTTGTTTGTCTGTTTGTCGATGACCATAAAAAGCTGTTAAATAACAATAACCACACATAATTATCGGTCATCAAACGCATTTGCTTAATGGCTTCGTTTAGTTTTATGATTTCACGAATTTTTTAAAGAATTCACAGAAGGCGGAGTTTTTATGGTTGGCTGTATGTTTACAAGTACAAAAATTTTAGTGTTTCGATACAATGCTTGTATACAGTGGCGTCACTAGGGTTGGTGTCACCCAGTGCGGTAACTCATGATGTCACCCCCCTCACGACACCCCATAGACCTTCAACAAGTCCGCCAGGGCAAAATAACGGAAACATACAGAATCCTTAGTAACGTTTATAAACATACATACATAGGTCCTATATTTTCAAAGGCAATAGAAGAAAAAATTAATTCAAGGTGTCAAGGTTGGTTAAAGATTGTAAGAAGTTAAGAACTAAGAACTATATAAATAGAAAATATTTATTATTTTTAGAAATATATTTTTTATTGGTATTTTAACATTAAATTTTATGTCATATTAAATCTCGACTACATCAAAACTTTCCTTTCCTTGCCTTTAGAGCTGCAAACTTGTTAATTACTTCATCGAAATCAACTTCTTTCGCCAAATCACTTTCAATTGATAATATTGCAAGATCAGAAAGCCTTGACTGTCCCATGGTAGATCGCAAATAGTTCTTTATAAGCTTTAGCTTTGAAAAACTCCTCTCACATGAAGCCACAGACACACAGATCGTAAGAAATAATTGTAAGCTCACTGAGAGAAATGGAAGAGATTCCAGGAAGTCCCACTCAGCTATGAATTTTAAAACGTCAAGTACTGACCAGTCTTTGACTTCTTCGAGATCAATCTCTGCTGCCTTTAGGTGCCTTCTCAGCCTTGGCATTTCTAATAAAAGCTCTTCCTCTGATAACTCATCATAGAAAGTGGTCAATTTTGGAATGGACACCAGTAACTCTTCTTCAGTGGCAGATATCAAACTCTTGGCTTGAACAGCCTCAAACATAGATGCTACTTCCTTGATGGCTCTTGATCTGATCTGGAGTTCAGAATGGAAACGATCAATACACTCAAGCATCGCTCTCTTGTTTTCTTCTTGCAGAGTTAGTCCAGCATCTCGGCATCCTCTTCTTGAACCTGGGTCTGCTCTTTACTGAAATTCCATATTGGTCTGATTTTAAAAGCGCCTGTTCAATTGCCTGCTCCACAAGATGATTGCGCTGCTCGTATATAAAAAGTCTTAGCGTCTCTAGCTTTGTCACTACCTTGTCAAGAGTTAAGCCCTTAGTCTGAAGGTACAGCTGTGTAAGATTAACTTCTTCAAGTACATCACACCAAAAGAAGAGGTAGCACAGAAACGTGCAATATAAAAGCAATATAAGTGCTCTTCGGATGTCTCATGATTATGCACTTTCGGGCTCAGTTTCCACCACGTCTGAAACCCAGTCACAAATTTGGATGTCGTGTCTGAAGCAATAACAGTAAAGAGTCGGCAGCAAAAACAATATAATTTTTCACTGACGAGAGAGTAAACCATCCATGTTCGCAACACTTTCTCGCCATTTGGCATCACCTTGTAAAACCACTCTTTTGATAGCTGGCGAACATCTCCTTTTGCTTTCGGATCTTGCCTTGTCACAATGCTGAAAGGCCCATCTTTGTTCTGAAAAGAAGCACTTCCTTTTCTGATGATAAGAACCCGCAAATGATCTGGAGTTGGTACATCCCAATAAGAAGCATCATCTAAAATATTCCAACTTTTTCCCGTAAGCTCATTCATCATCACATTGTCAGTATCATGGTTAGAGTCACTATCAGTCCATTTTTCTGCTGCGACTTCATCCATTTCCTTCCCTTGTTCTTCTGCTTTATTTTCTTCTACTTCAACTTCCTCCTCTTCTGAATGCATACTAGTATCAGACAAATTAGCTTCACCAACTAGTGACTGAGGAACTGTGTCTTTGGATGAACCCTGGGCCTCATCCGGTCTCTTTACATATTGCAGCATGGATCTGCGTAATGTTGATAGTGATTCATTTTTCTTGATTTTTGTTCTTCTTTGTTGACATCCACTTGGCCTATTCGTTTTATGTATCCCACGAGGCATGATATAATATACTGGAACAATAAAAAAATAAATAAACCAAAAACAAAGTTTTTGACTGTAAAATCGATTTACAAGAGGCGCCATAATTTAAAACTCTTACCGTCAAAGTACTTAACACAACTAAACAAATAAAGATCAGCAACATAATGCATAAACATCAAACTAACTCATTGCAAAGAAACAATTCGTTTTAAAACCGTTATTTTGCTTCGCTGCTTGGTAACAGCAAGTGAAGTGAGTAACTATTACTCAGTTTCTCTTCTTTACTGAAAAAAATGGAAGCAAAACACCAGTGTTTCTCCTTTTCATTTGCTTCTGCGTGGTGGATAACAACAAGTGAGGTAATCTTTACTCTTTCTTGTGTGTATTTTTTTCTATGCGTTGGCAAACAAAAAAACGTTAAAAGGGTATAGCTCTGAAATAGTAACCGCAAATTTACAATTCTTTTTTTTTTAATTTTTAAGAATTTATGCGTCTTTTAAACTGCATCATTCGTTTTTTAAATTTTGTAGAAATTTTTAAAGTTATAAATCGATTTTTACAACAACTATTCAAAATTTACGAAAAAAAATTTTAAGAACCGCCATAATTTTGGTGTCACCCCTTGTGATGGTGTCACCCGGTGCGGTCCGCACCCCCCGCACCCCCCTAGTGACGCCACTGTGTATATAAATAAATAAATATTTAAGTGTAATTATTACGGAAACCCGCAATTAATATTCAAAAGGAGAAATCGTTGCATCCATTAGGTGTTTACAAAAACTTTTCAATTAAAACTTAAAAACTTAATTTCTTTTCAAACCCCATGAATGAGGTATGGGATAGCTTATCGCGTTGTTGTGAATTAACACGCTTTATATTTTTAGATTCACAACTAACGGCACCTACTTGTTTATCGACGAATGCGAACGTCACTGTTTGAGAAGCTCTTACTAGACATGCCGATTGACTCGACACTTATACTGCGAAGTTGCTGTCGACAACATTCGAGGGGAGCCGACAATGAAAGAAAAATTTATTTATTTTTTTCTTTTAAGATGACTGGAGCCAGGAGTTGAACCTGTGATCTCCCGCATGGTAGTCGCGTGTTCTAACCTCTATGCCACGGCCTAATGTGGTCTAATCCTCGTGCCATAGACAGCGTGGTTGATATGGGTTAATGTCATACTAAACTTTTCAATTGAACATATAAAATATGTATGCTTACCTAAAAAATACAATAAATTTTATATCATCATTTGGTTTTACTATAGGGTGACTTATTTACATGTGTCTATTTTCAAAAATTAGTTTTATGTGGAAATATAAGTGTTAACAAAATAAAAAAATTGATTTAATTTTTAAAAGATTATTTACATCAAATGATAACCGTAATTCTTTAGAATGAACGAAATTGTTGTTTATATATTCTCAATTATTATTGCGTAGGTGGGACACATGGGGAATGGGGGATTTTCTAATTTAAGTATTTCTGATCGTTATTTAACTAGGAATAGCTAGAATCTATCTTTGGAGATCCCCAAGCAGATCCGAGAGATCACATATTTCCCGGGCAATACCATTAAACATCTGTTCAGTGGTAGCCAAATGTGGGGAGGCTTAGTGTTGAGTAACCTTAAACAAACTAATTATTATGAAAGCACGAATAGAAAAACTCTCCCCCAATATAAACGAGGACCATGATTTACGTAAATGCACTTGGAATGTTCGAACTCTCTACAGAGATTAAGCCTCTATCCAATTGGCGGACGTCCTCAACAAATGTAAGGCCATGCAGACAATGCGATGGATGGGACAGGGATGCACACGACGAAGGAACTGTGACATATTTTACAGCTGCAATGCAAAAAACAGAAACGAATTTGGATGTGGATTCATAGTCGACAAGACTTCGACATCTGGTCTCGCGGTTTAACCCTGTAAGTGACCGAATAGACACTATTCGCATCAAGGCGAAATTTTTTAACATTACTCTGTGTGCCCGACGGAAGACAAACACGAGGACATTAAAGATGTATTCTTTGAGCACCTGGAGGGCCGCTGTCCTGGTTCAACAGTCAGAAAAATTCAATCTACACAACAACACCTCCGATAACGGATTTAGACTGGTAAGTTTCGCGTCGGCATGAAACATGGCTGTGAGTGGAACCAGATTCCCGCATAGAGGTAGCCATAGGGCAACCTGGATATCTCCCGGTCAAAATACAAGAAATCAGATAGATCACGTGGTAATTGATGGAAGGCATGTCTCAAGCGTTGTGGATGTGCGTGTGATGCGCGTTGCAACTATTGACTCGGATCACCACCTAGATGCAGCCAAGGTACGCACACGATTAAGTTGTGCTAAAACGATCGAAAGCAATCGCAAAGGTAGCTAGACATCACAAAGCTACATACCACCGAGATAGCCAACGCCTATTTCAACCAACTCTCTTAATTACTTCAAACCAACCCACCTAATTCTGATGTTCCCGACACCTAGTGGCAGCATATTGCGAATTCTATGACCACTGCCGCAATCGCAATCTCTGAGGAAAAGGATGCTGCATACAGGTATCATGAGAAAAGGAGGGAGACGAAAAGCCTTTCAGGCAGAAAAGAGTATAGGGAAAAAAAAGAGGAAACCCAGGATATCGAAAATTTCGGGGATAAAGATGAAGCCCGAATGTTCTACTAAAAATTAAAAGTTACCACCTGTAAAGACGGAGACGGAAATCTGGTCACTGACATTCAGAGAGTGCTGCAAATATGTAGGGATCCCTTTTGTTCTCTTCTTGTTCCCGAAGTTAGCATAAGTGACTAAGTCACGCCAATCGTCGACGACGGAGTAGACTGTTCACCACCGAGCCAAAACGAGATCAGCACGGCAATTGCATGGCTTAAAAATAATAAATCTTCGGGAGCCGATGGACTTCCGACAGAGCTTTTTAAAGCCAACGGCGATGAGCTGGTAACATGCATGCACCAGCTCATAAACACGATTTAGCTCAGGGAGTGATTGGAATCTGAGTGTCCTATGTCCCGTGCTTAAAAAAGGCGATCCAAGTGTGTGTACCAACTATCGCGGGATTAGCATTTTACCCATCGCATACAAGGTCCTGTCAGGTGTGTTGTGTGAAAGACTAAAGCTCTTCCTAGCCAATCTAATTGGGCCTTTTAAGTGTGGCTTTAGATCCGGTAAATCCACGACCGACCAGATATTCACACTACGACAAATCCTGGAGAAGACCCAAGAGATGCAGATCGATACCTTCCATATGACATGATCAGAGAGACATGATCAGACAAAGTAAAGCCTCCTCTGGCCAATAGGTCTGCTGATTCATTGTGAGGAATCTCGCAATGTCCTGGGATCCAACAGAGGCTGGCATCTAGGGGCTTTAGGCTATTTAACTTCTCCTCCTCACAGTTCCTCCCCAACTTTGATATGCACAATGTGTACTTGATCGCTTTTATTGCAGCCTGGCTCTCCACACAGATTGACTCGGCACTGATACTGCGAAGTTGCTGTCGACAACAACGAGGAGAGCCGACAATGAAATGATTTTTTTTTCTTTTTTTAAGATGACTGGAGCCAGGAGGAGGATGAAAAGAAACTAAATTAACCAAAAGCCGGAGAACCTATATATGACCGTACATGGATTGATGTAGCAGTAAACGTATTTTATTCATAATAGCTCATCCAAAGTGCTAAACTAAACACTTGTTGCCGTATTTTTTTCTTATCAATATATGAAAACGAAAACAGTCAAGAATGTCACTACAAAGTTACAGCATTTATTCCTCACTGTGAGAAACACAACTGTCCTATTGTTAACATATAAAATTTACAAAATTTTATGAAACTATTCCCAAGAAATTTAAGTGCCTCTATGCAATTAAGATAACATTCAAGTGCATATCACATTTGCATTCATATTCTTGGAATTGATTTATCGTGTTTATGCCAAACGAAAAAGATTTACTCTATTTTTGGCATCAATTAGTTACGGTTTCACCTAACTTCTGTACATAGGTATATTGACATATCATTGTATTACTATTGTCTGCCTACGTACATTGTATGCAGTGGCCCAATGTAAACAGGTACCTTTTGGCGAAAATGTGAAATATTTCGCAATGCCCAACCTTTTGCAAATAAAATGAAATATCAGCATGACATGATACAAAACCAAAAAAGGTGCTGCCGTGTCATTTTATGTAGATCAACAAAACGGTACTAGCGGTATCTCTATCTATTTCTAAAAGTGTGTGTGTATATGTGAGTGCAACAAGTATGTACAAAATTACCATGAAAACCGTAACGCAAACAAAAGAGTCAAGTCAAACATATAATACCAAATTGTAAATATTTTGCATAAGACAATGTCAGACTGATTCCAAAGAGTACAATACAATTTGCATATCTTAAGAAAAATAACCAAATTAGATATGGCTGAGAAGATTTGGTTGTGACACTAGTCCAAAGAATGGAATGTTTAAATTTGCATCTGGAAACACATGCTTAAGCCTCCAAAAATTTAACAATAGCATCAAAGATAAACTTTCCTACTGTGCCCAAGAGCCATCGCCGTCCATTGTCCACAGGATGCCCAACTTTCTCTTTAGTTATGGTAGCGCTGTTTAGTCAGTTCGTCATCCGACCAACTATTTGTCATTCATTGTTTGTTATGACAACTTCTCGTGTGTGTGTGTAAGTGTAGGGTTGCGCAGGCTCACTCACATGTTTCCACTTCCTTCCTTTCATGTCACTTGTCAGTGCAGTGTAGTGCCTGTGTGCTATACTGTATATGAACAACGCTAAGGGTTTGAGTTATGATGTGTTATTTTAATGAACAAGGAATACAACACGAGCTCATTTTTAAAACACATATTTTCATTCTATAATTTGTTTATGTTGTTGCTGCTCTTGCATTTGAAAATCTTATTGATTGTTTATTTATTACATAACTGTGTGACATCAGATACTTTCACAACACGGTGGCGTGTGTGTGGTCTTTTGGTGGCAGTGCCACCGTTACAGCGGAATAAATTGTTGTTTCCTTTTGGTGTTGTTGTTCATGTGTCGAGAGTCACTGCAGCGAGTGAGTGGCCGCCGATCGACACTTGAACTTAGTCATTAACCTACCACAGAGTCTCCAGATTTCATAGATTGTTCCGTCGACTATGAGCCTAGCAATTGAAATTACCATAAAAATGTTGTTTATGCGCTAAAGGATTTATGACCATTTTTGTTTTAATATTTATATTGTTGATGTTGTTGGCAGCATCAGTGGTAAAGAAAAGTCTTAGAATGACCCGTCGTACACCACGCACAATAGTGGTGTTTGTTGGGAAAGTTATCTGGGTGACGATATTGGTACATCAGTTATCAATTGTACTCTATTGAATGGTATAATTATAAATCGAAATAAATGTAATAAAGATACTGATCTGGTAAAACCAGTTCACACAATGAACCGAGATCTTCTAATCCGTTGTGATCGTCCGCTAGAAAAAGTAGAAAGGAAAGGGGACGAGAAAAATGGAGAGAGGGGATTGATAGAAAAAAAAAGATACAAAATCGTAAGAACCCCAACCTTCATCATGGTCCAGTTATCCATGGAAGGCATCACATGAAACATATTAAATTGGCTACTCGGACTGAGGGGCATGACTCTGGGTCTTCTATATAACTTTTCCCTAAGTATCTAAGCCTCCTACGGGCAAGAACGGGTCAACTACAAAGAAAATGTGCCATCGTCTCGGACTCCTCCTCGTACTTACACATATAACAGTAGTCTGTATTGGATCTATCAATTTTTTGCCTATTTGGTGCGTGATATTATAATGGCTTACAGTTCAACATTCTTACAGTTCCTAACCAACTTTGATGTACACAATGTAGAATTGATCGAAATCTGCTAATCCCTTCTGATTGTCCGTTAGATAAACAAAAAAGGGAAGTAGAGGAGAAAGAAGGAGAGACGAAGAAAAAATCGTGGTAACCCCAATCGTCATCTTGGCCCAGTTAGCTATGAAAGGCATCGCATAAAACATGTAATAAATAAATTGCCTACTCGGACTGAGGAGAAAGACTCTAGGTCTTCTATATAACCTTTTCCCTAAATATTTTAGCTTCGTACGAGCTAGAGCGGGATAGCTACAAAGAAGATGTTTCATCGTCGCAGAATCCCACTCGTCCTTTAACACACAGCAGTAGTCCGATATGGATATATCATACCTGATAATACAATGGCTTGTTGGAATTCCACAGGCCAGTCTCATAACACTCCTGTACAGGCCAACCATGTACGCCGATCGGGATCTAGCAGTTATACAGTCGGTTCTGGAGATCCAACGTCCGCTGGTTGTTTTATACATCCAATCCTCCATTAAGCAAAAAATATAGCATATAGGCGGGTGATGATCTTCCAGAGTGTTATGATCAGACATAGTGCAGCCTTCTCTGGCCAATAGGTCCGCTGATTCATTACCAGTAATCTCACAATGTTCTGGAACCCAACAGAGACGGGCATCCAGAGGATTAAGTCTATCCTACTTCTATTTACAATTCCTCAACAACTTTGATTTACACAATGTAGAATAGGATGATTCAAATTCCAAGAAGTTATTCAGATCAAATTCTAATAGTGCAGAATACTTGGTATGGAATACTACAAGAATTTGGTAAAAAAAAATTAAAATCGGTCAATATCTTTTGTTTGCGCATCGTGGTCAAAGTTGGTAAGGCAGGGGAAAAAATCCACATCAAGACTGGCCCGGAGTCGCCCCTAGAGCGGTAAAATGTATGACCGCCTCCACTTAATTTTTTCTTCTTAACGTTTTCACCTAACATACCTACCCTCCATCTTCAACCCCTAAGGGGCCTCCCACACAAATATCAAATTTTTATAATTTTACTGCCACTGCTCTAACTGCCCCAAACGTGCCTCTAGAGGATTTAAATTTATGACCGACCCCATTATTTTTGCCATCCTTAAAGTTTCTCAACAACAACATATTACTATTTTTAACCATCTGGCAATTCACACAGATGGATATTCGTCTGCTAGTAACAATTCTACATCCCATAACAGCCTTTGGCTTCCTGAATGGCCAGTACCTTAGCTTAAAAAACACTGCATTCATTATGTAGCCTAAAGGTGGGGCTTAGCTGTAGGTCTTCGCAGTAAACACCAGATCCTGTATCCTGGTCCAATTTTCGAACCATCAGTAAAGACAGAAATTGGCTCACTGTAAGAAAAGCAGCCGTCATTCCAATCCGATCTTTCTGGAATTTCAACGTTTACTTTATGGAAATACACCCATTTCTTCAAAGAATCAGTACGAGGGGGCAGGTGAAAAGAAACCCGATAACCAGAGAATCCTTGTATGACCATGTACGGATGATAGCTCCTCGGGCTGCAATAGCCTTGACGAACAAGTTCAGGGGCGGAAGGCCAAGGAACACATCCAAAGCCGCTCCTTCTACCCTCAGTTATCCCTATTGCAGTCATCCTTTGGATTATACAGACCATTTTTAATAAATTACTCTTATCTAGACCATCCCACCCAACCAGTCATCCATAGTTGATAATTGGCTGGATTACCGTAGTATACAGCCCCATGCCAATCGCCAGCTTCCCTCAATCTGATTGTTCCTCGGGCTGCAATAGACTTGACGTACAAGTTTAGGGACGGTAAGCGTAGGTACTTATCCAAAACCGCTCCTTTTACTCCCAGTTATCCCTTATCCCAGTCATCCTTTGGACATTGCTGAGCATTTTAAATAATTTACTCTTATCTAGGCCCTTCCACCCAACCAGACATCCATAGGTCATAATTGGCTGGACTATCATAGTATAACATACATACAAATTATGACCATCGAGCTGAGTCATAAAGTTTTACCTATAGCCCCTTTTTAACCTTTCCTCGATATTTCTTAACCAATTTAGCTTCTGATCAAGGATGCCTCCGTTGATAGCTTTAGTTCTACCCCATTCAGTTTCAGTGGCCTGAAGTCCTTTACCTTATATCTATGTTAAATCTAACGGGAAAACTTCTGGGTTACCCGCAACATAAACGTAAAGGCCTCCGTTGAGAGCTTTAGTTATACCCAATACAGTTTCAGTGGCCTGAAGTCCTTTAGCTAATATCTACGTTAAATCTAACGGGACAACATATCGGTTACCCGCAACGTAAACGTAAAGTGTGGATATTATACCATACCTGGCAACTTATTGAAGACAGAAGTCGCTTGAAAGGCGCCAAAACGCTGCCAGAACTGGACTCTCCAAATCGTGTCTACAAGCTCAATATACCACCTTAGACTGCCGGATCAAATCGTGAGCAGATCCGAATGGGGGAATTGCCTCGTCCGAGGAGCGGCAATTGGTAGTATGGCCCGACTACTATGCCGACATATTGCCAATTCCGCAACCTACAACTGTCTGGCAATGCCTCTCCTCTCACGAAGTTGGAGATGACATACGATGAAACTAAGATAGCCGATGCTCTTCGTTCTCTGAAACTCGGCAGGACATGTACTAACACTCTTAACTATGGTCAACAAGGTGTTAGCCACAATAATCCACGCGGGTTCGATTCCCGCCTCCAGTCGTCTACATTTTTCTTTCATTGCCGGCCCCTCGATGATGTAGACAACAACTTCGAAGTATAGCGTCTAGTCAATTGTCATGTCTAGTAAAAACTTTTCAAACAGCGACGTTCGCAATCGTCGATAAACAAGTAGGTGTCGTTTGTTGTGAATCATAAATAGAAAATGTCTTAATTCACAATAACGTGAGAAGCTATCCTATTCCTTATTCATGGGGTGAAAGGGAATTAAGTTTTTTTTGTCACCCTAGATAATATGTTATTATTTATACTCTTTATGTTTTCCAATACTACCGATGGATTTTTGCTATCTAACAACTCTTTGCTCAACATTTAAATTATTCGATGTCTAACAACTCTTCTCCCAGCCTAAGTCTCTTGGTGTTGATAATTTCTTTCATGTTTTGATAATGGTATTTATCAGCTATTACTTTCCTGACATATTACAATTTATTTCCGATTATCCTTTTCTATTATCTCACAAACATTTTACAACAAACAACCTGTCAAGTGTTTTCACACTTCAATTTGGGTGGTCTTTCGTTCAAAGGCCATTGAACAAGTTTTTTTGTGTGTGGTGCGTTATCTGTTTGTAAACCTCAAGTATTTTGTTGATAATTTTGTTGGTATTAACAATTTTTATTTTCAATTGGATCCATGTTAAATTATATGCTTTAGGTTAAAAATGTGAAAAATGCAATTCAAATCATCATTGCAACAAAAACACAAACATAGCGAGCAACAATGATTGTTTTATAATGAGCACTTCAATTACATGTGTGTTACATGGATTGTACACTCAACGAAAAACATGTATCAAATGGATGATTGTTTATGTTGAGATTGTATATGCATATTGAGCTACGAAAGTTGCTGTCGCTGCTGTTAGCTAAGTTGGGAAATATATCTGTTTGCCAGTTGATGGAAGATATATATTAAGTTTGTGATTGTGTTATTACTATCAGAGTTGAACAAATTTTTGGAGGCGGAATAATTCTTTAAAGAAATGAAGCCTTAGGACAGTATATTAAAGTTCCAGCAAGAACGAGCTGCCTTAGGACGACCTTTTTTTATGGACCGTAGAACTTTTAACCTTAAATAGAGTTTGAAATAGATCCTTAAAAACTATGTTCCTTTTTGTACTCACTTCGAGAAATGTCTGAAAAGAACTTCTAAATGAGATTTTGCAACACTCAAATGTTCTACAAAAATGTTGCCCAGAAATTTTTATATTTTCTTAAATTTCAATGAAATTTTCCTTCTAGTTTAGGTTGAACAAACAACAACTCCTGATCTAAACTGTTTCCCTCTCTCTCTCATATCGATTGATACAAAATAAGTATACAACACCAATATACAATCATTGTTAACCTTTTACTTCAACTTCAATTCCAGAGGGCATATTGTGTTTATAATCACATACATTTTAGTCTAACCAAAACTTCCATACCCTCATATATTGATTCCCCCTCAAAATTGTCTTGAATGCCACAAATGCGAATAAGTAAGTATCATTTCAATCCTTAAGTTAAATGTATATTTCTTAACTCCTTTAAGATACTCTTACTCATCGTGCGGATGAAAAAAATAACAAGTATTGTGATAGTGAAAAAAAACAACATCAACGAAAAAGAAATAAAAGTACAAAAATCGCCTGCAGTGAATTTAATTGCGTTTATGTTATAAATTTGTTGTCCCCTTGTAAATGACGTTATATGCTCCCTGAGACACAGAGAGAGAGAGAGAAAGGGAGACACGCAACTCCTTCTTTTAATGATCATCATGATGATCATGACGATACAGATGCTGAGGAGTATGAGGATGGAGTTGCAACCATATCTTTAGTATGGTTGTATTATAAGACTATAAAAATAATTATAAATGTAATAATGTGCGCATCAATTTCATTGCAAAAGGCAATTTTCAAAAAATAAAACGCTTTTGTTAACCATTCACAGCATAATTTCAATTTATGAGACATGTTATACTTAGGTGGTAGTTGAAATTGTTATTTACCGGTGGTGTCCTGTCTGTCTGTCTGCCAAGTTGGCTGTAAGTTGAGTGGTATTGTTTGAATGTTAATATTGGATTGGGTATGGGATGGATATGTAAAATTGAATAGGGTAAACGCGATGGTAAATTTACTAAATATAAGCTAGGTTTTAAAAAATTCACCCTAAGAACATAATTTTTTTGTCTGAGTTGCTGAGGAATGGTGTTTTACCCAACTAAGACAGTATTAAGAAAAGTCCACAAAGTCACAAAAATTGTTTTATTTTTATTTTTACAGGACCTATTCGGTACCTTATAATATAAATGTCTATATATTGACGCAGGAAATGGGGAATTTTTAAATTTGAACTTTTGATCGTTATTCACTTGAGATTAACCAGACTCTCTCTTTTGAGGTCCCAAACGTCCGATAAATCACGTGTTTCCCGAGCATTGGTAGCAAATGTGAGAATGCTGAGTAACCAAAATGGCATGCTACCTCCGATGAGTCTTAGGAAGTAGGTAACACAAGTTACTGAAGTTCAACACAAAGTCTCTCTTAGTGGCTTTTGCAGGCCCAAGATACTAGGATCGGGCGTGGTGGCTTTATAAGCCTGTCTCCTTAAATAATACAACTTTAATGAAAACACGAAGAAAAGAAAAAACAAAAACCTCCCAAATGAACAGCAAATCGACGCCTACCACCTCTTTGTCGACTACAAAGCTGCTTTCGACTCTTCAATTAATAATAGGCTACATGAGACCATGGCTGTGTTTGGTTTTCCTGCAAAACTAACTCGACTTTGAAGATGTACCTTGGAAAACACCAAAACTAACACTAGAAAAGGAGTCAGCAAAAATGGGTTAAGCGGTCATCAAGGACAAAATAAAAATAATGATTTCGACACACAGAGTCCCCTCGATGGGAACGCACCGTGAACGTTGACAATTATTGTTTTGAGGTAATATATGAATTTACCTGCTACCGATCTTCCGTCAATATGAAAAAATGTATCAGCCAAGAAGCCAAGCGGAGAACAGTGCTCGAAAAGTTTACGGACTTCGGCAGCACTTTAGTAATACCACCTTATCTCGAAATACTAAGCAACAGGTGCTAATTTTACCCGTTCTGTTGTATGCTGCCGAATAGTGGGTGTTATCGACAACGGACATACAAAACATGGGAGTATTCGAGAGAAAAGTACTCCGAAAAATATACAGACCTACCTGTGCCGACAGCGAGTTTCGCCATCGGATTTTAATGCTAAAATACGAAGAGAAGAAGCTCTTTTTCTGCAGTCGGAAAATTCAGCCTGCACAATTCGAAAACATGTTCAGACTGATTAGCTTCGTGTCGACAAGAGACATGGTAGTGAGTGGAACCAGATTCCCGCATACAGACATCCACAAGTCAACTTGGATATCCCTTGAACTAAAGACAAAAAAAAACAGATTAGTAGTCCAAGGAAGGCACGTCTGAAACATTATGGATGTGCTCGTGGTGTGATGTGCAATTACTGTCTCGGATTACCACCTAGTTGCAGTAAAGGTACTCACGCAATTAAGTAGTGCCACAAACGCAAAGGAAACTAGACATCACAATGGTGCATACCGCAGAGATAGCCAATGCCTACTCGAAGCAACTCTCTCAATTGCTTTAAACTAACCCCCCTAATTCTGATGTTCCCGACACATAGTGGCAGCATATTGCGAATTCTATGACCACTGATACAATGACAATACTGCGTTACGAAAAATGACGCTCGGAGAAGCTCTGGTACCACGATGAATGTCGCGCAATGTCTGAGGAAACTGATGCGTCATACATAATGAGAAAAGAAGAGAGATGAAAAGCCTTTTAGGCGGAAAAGGGTATCTGGAAGAAAATTGAGAACCCAGGATATCGAAAATTGCAGTGATAGAGGTGAAGCTCGAAAGTTCTACCAAATGGTAAAAGACAAGGTTTCGGAGCAGGTATCCCCAACTGTAAGGACAGATATGTTAATCTGGCCAGGGATACTCTGAGCGTACTGCCAAAGGAACATTATCGTTCTCTGTTGTTCCCGAATGCAGCATAAGCGACGAAATCAAGTCAATCATCAACAACGGAGTTGGTTGTGCACCACTGAACCAAATCAAGTTCAGCCGTACAATTGCCGTGTTTTCGGCTTTATCTATATCACATTAATTTTGAATATTCTGGCTCTCGCTTTTGTTCCATATACGTTTCTTTCACATGAAAAGAGGCGTTTAATCTCCCTCATCTTCTCATTATATCGCTCCGTCACCACACGCACTACCATTGGCTGCAGACATTGCGCGATATTCCTCATCGTACTAGGGCTTGTCTGAGCTTTAGCCGATGAACTGCCGGTAGAGCTTTTTAATGCCGGCGGCGATGTGCTGATTTGACAACAGATCCACATGACCAATGATTGGAATCTAAGAGTTCTATGTTCTGTGCTTAAAATAGGGTCTGATAATAAGAGGCAGGGCCGTAGCCAGGATTTAATTTCGGAGGGGGCCAAAACCTATTGAAACCAATAAAAATTAAATTTTGCACATATTTATCAAATATGTATATTAGGGTGTTCCTTATATGGAATTTTTGGGAATTTTATTTTTTACAAAATTTCGAATATATTGTGCGATATTTCGCATCTATTGATTGGCATTAGAGTGTACCGCAAAGAGGCCAAAGTTCGATTTTGTTTTTAAATCAGTTTATCGCCGTTGAATATTTTTATGTTATAAACATATGAACTTGTTTGTAATGCGCCGTTAAATAGGTGAAGTGAAGACATATAAAAGTATATGTTTGGACTTGCTATATCTCTAATATATGTCGAGAAAGTTGATGCTAACTAAAATTTTAAAAAATTTTGAAATTTTCTCTATCTGATCTCGAGATATCAGGCTTTTAAAACCAGTTTTAGCATTAAGTATAGCAAAGGCTAATGAATCTAGATATTGATATCTGGTTTCATTCGAATACACACTATGCACACGTGATGTGGCGCCACTACTATCCTTCTCTTAACGAAATTCCCCAAAAATACCATGTAAGGATCACCTTAATATACCTCATAGTGCGCAGAAAAAGAATTAGTAATTTTTTTTAACAAATTCAGACTTAGATCTGGATTGAGAACATTTAAATAAAATAGAACGATTTTGTATTTTTTAAATTTAAAATAGAAAATTCAAACTATTTTAAAGAAAAAATCCACCTCTAATTTTTTTATTTTTTCCCTTTGTTGAACCCCCAGTAAGTTTCATGATGGTGTCACTTCAACATCTTGCGAAAAAATGAAATATATGACTGACAAATTAGGAAGAAAAATATTTTTTGTGTGATCGTTTTCTATGGAATTGCTCAATTATATCGAGTTAAAATACATAATTTTAAGATTAAACTATAAAATTGTCTAATAGAACACCTAAAACTGAATTCAGTTCAATTGATTAAAAAAAAATTAAATATAAGTAGAATTTAAAAACAATTTTAGTTGTTTTTTGCTTCCGTTTTTTCTTTAGAAAAATGCTGATGCAAGAATGTATATTTTTGGTAATACTATTTAACAACAAACAAAAAAAAAAAAAAAAAAAAAAAAAAAAACATTGTAATTTTATACATTTAATTTAAAATAAAGTGTGACTTATAGTTTAATCTATATGGACAATTCTATAGTCACATACGTGACAGGTCATACGTTTCAATGAGATGAGAAACAATTAAAAACTTGATTTTTTATTACTTCTTTAGACGATATCCTCTGAACTACTGGTCCTAAAATATTAGCAAATAAAGAGGGTGGCGTTACATGACGGAAATATAAGTAATTTTTTCTTCTTTCACAAAAACACAAACTAATGCGGATTGAGTCGGACTTTTTTGATAAATCATTTTTAATATGATTTGAAATAATGAGTTTGGTTTCATTGTTCGGTTCAAGATCTTTTCTATTATTGCTAATAGAATTGGTTTTACAAGAGTTGTGTGAAATTGATTATGTTGACAGCTGGCAGGGCAGATAGCTATTTCGATGGTTGCCAAACCATCATCATCAGTGCCGTTTGCTGTGCCTTCTCCACTCATTATCACAACCTTAAGTGTTAAAAGCTTCAAGCATTCAATGAGAAGCTCACACACACCGGTGCGAAAATGGTATCGACGAAGACCACACGTCAACATAATCCACACAAGCTCTTGTCTATGCTTTGTCCATCGGACAAAATTGCATAGAATGGTTTTTTGCAACAAATGCCAACCCAGTGTACTTCCCGTGTATTGATTTCATTCTTTACATTTGTTGAATATATATTGCATAATTTGGTTTTACATTTATACGAATTAAAAATTAGATTTTAGTTAAATCATTTCGGGGGGCTTTCGCCCCCTTGGCCACCCCCCTGGCTACGGCCTTGATAAGAGGGAAGAACGAACAGAGTTTACTCGTGAATGTTGACGACTATAACGGTGAAGTAATGTATGATTTTGCCTACCTAGCTGCGCCTTTAACAAAAATTATAATGTCAGCCTAGAAATCAAGAGATGAGCATTGATCCCAAACCGCTGCTACCATGCGCTAAGCAAGCGATTTTATGACAATGTCCTCTCTCGACGAACAAAGATCCAACTCTACCACACACTGATGCTACCTAGTTTGCTCTCTATGCGCAGAATCCTGAGCAGGGCAACCGGAAATATGCAATGTATTTTTTTTTTGTGAACGAGATATTAAAAAACGGGTAAGGTATTTATATGTTTTATACTCTAACAAGTGTTTTGGCACATATTTGTTTTAGCATATTTTTTGCATATAGTCATATTTTACCATATTTAGGTTTTAAAAGCACATTTTAAAAATAATTATCCATTTTTTAAGCATATTTCATGTGGTTTTAGAGCATATTATTTAAAAAATTTACCTTTTTAAGCATTTTTCATATTTTTCAGAACAAATTTCGTTCTTAAAAAAACATGTTAAAATCTTGATTTTCACGCGCGTTCTTGTTTAATAAATAACAAATCATAAAAAAAAGTTTTTCAACATATGTATTTGTTTTTGTTAGTCGATCTTACAGTACATTATATTAATTTACGTTAAGTGTTTCGAAATGATACAACAAATTCGGCTCAAGATCAGATAAGTGTTTTTTGTTTATTGTTTGATATTTTTGGTCAAATTCAGTGTGTCACGCACTAGGATGACGCGTTTCGAACTCCATGAAGAGTTCATCTTCAGACCCCTTTGTGACGAACTGATGCACAATGGTACATCATCAGCTGTATATATATCTACAGTTATGCCAAACATATGCATGTGAAGTAGATATCAGCCGAAAATGTCCAGCATAGTTATGAATTTGACCATTTTCAACATATTTCGATTTTGGGCATAATGCCACGGATAATGTGACGAATGCAGCTTCAACCATGGTAAAGGCTGCAAACGCTATAGTGCCATTTTATCCCAAAGTGACGCATGTGACATACATTGCTCATGGTCTCCATCGATTGTGTGACTGTATTGAGAATTTATATGAAAACGTGAATAAAGCTATTGCTAATGTCAAGCAGGTATTTTTGAAAGCTCCATGTGGAGTGCGGCTTTTTAAATAAATGCTTCCAGATCTTGCATTACATCCAGAACCTATAACTACACGTTTCGGAACACGGCTTGATGCAGTTAAAGGTCCTAAGTGCAGTAAACGATAAAAAAAAGAAAAAAAAATTGTGTGACTTAAATTTTTTACGGCATATTTTTGTTGATTTTGAGGGCATATTTTATTGTTATGAAACCAGCCGTGGCGGGGGATCCGTGGTTCGATTCCCGGCTTCAGTCATCTATCCATTCACTGCGGGCCCCCTCGATGTTGTCGACAGCAACTTCGCAGTATAAGTGTCGAGTCAATAAGCATGTCTAGTAAAAGCTTCTCATACAGTGACGTTCGCATTCGTCTAAAAACTTCTAGGTGCCGCTTGTTGTGAATCTAAGATAGAAAGCGTGATAATTCACAACAACGCGAGAGTGTAAAGTTCCCTTTAAGGTTTTATTTTATTTTATGATTTTAGCATAATACTTTGCTATTTTTAGGGCATATTTTAAGCGCATAAAACATGATTTTTAGTGCATATTTACACTTGCAATCTATTGTGGGAGTCTTCGAGTGAAAAATACTTCGCAAAATATTTGCACTCGTCATCGTTAACGGCGAGTACCGTCGTCGAGTGGACCATGAGCTATATGAGCAGTATAATGACATCGCCGTTTTCAAGCGCTGGCTCCGTTACGATGCACGAATGTTTGAAATCTCAGTATTCAACATAATCATTTTGGAGGCAGGACGAATTCTTGTCGGGTTAGCTAGTTCTATTATAAAATATGTGGCGCAATTAAAGAATTCGGCGATAAAACAATTAATTGGCTATATTTTAATCGAATGTGTGTGGCTAAGTTTTTGTCTAACAAAATTAATTAATATATTTTATTAATGTAAGATTTTCTGGGATAACGAATTACTTAGTTAAATTTAATTTTATAGTTATACTGTATATATAAATATAAATCACTAAAAACCTATTTTGCGAAAACTTTTGCACAAGTACTGAATTAACCAAACTTACACTCCCGACTCCCACAAATGCAATTTAACAAGATCATATAAAGTGCATGCACATTAGATACGAAACGTCTACGAATTTAAATATCTGTTACAATTTGTTACAAATTTTGGATTTAGCTGTCTACTGTTTTGCACGACCTCTTGGCAAAATTTATTTAGATATCTATCACAATAAAGCTGTATTAAAAGCAATCATTTAAAACAGAGTACCAATTCATGAACATGTTTCATGGCAAAGTGAAACTATGGCATAACACCACATAACAAACGAATCTACTAAAACAAACATAAAGGTTAAAAAACTATAACTCGACCCATAAAGCAATGAAAACAATTGAAGTCATATATCATAATTTAAATAATAGTATAACAACAATAATGATATTTTTATATGAATTTACATACCACAACCATTTTAGGTGCATATAGCAAATTTTTATTCTCACGATTTTGATATTGGCAAAAGATATAACGGAGGGGCAAAAATGTAACGGACGGACGGGGGTAAATATTAATTTTAAATTTTCTGCAGAGATTTTTGCTTCTCCTCTTTGCTTTTAATACAAACATATTAAATAATGTTATTGACAGTGATGTATGAATTGTTTAAAGCTTACGTTTTTCTTTTGTATTCGTAAAGAAACTACTCTTTGGTTAACAAGGCATGGAAAATTGATATTTCGTAGGACGGCGTCGAATTGTGGGATTACTATGAATTTTGGGATACAAATAGTTGGTAGATATTTTTACAAGAAAATATGGAATTTGGGAAGTATTTAACTTAACATATGTAAATTGAAAATCAATCATTTTTAAGTATGTCTTGCAAACCACCCAACGAACCCATCATACCGCTCACTACCCAAAGGGCACTTTCGTATAAGATCGGGGCAAAATTATGAATTATTACCTATTTATTGACCATGTCGATTTGAAAACAAAAACATAATAATATCAAATAGCCATACTCATGCTAATAGACCATAATAATTGAATTGTAAAGGAAATTACAGAAGTTATATCAGTTGATTAGTTGAGATAAATGATTGGCTGCAGACCGCAACAGAAAACGTGATATACCAAAAATTACTTGATTCAAACAAGACCCCCCGCGTGATGTGCTATTGACTGTGAAAGGTTAACATTTTCTAGTTGTTTGTTATTCTACGAATCTATATTTATATTTAATTAAGCTCACAATTTATAACGTGGGAACTTTTTTGGCTGAAACAATACTTAATCATTTTGTAAAGTAGTAGCAAAGCAAGACAAAAATCTATGTAAAAGTTGTGAAGAGAAGAGAGACTCTATCCGAAATTGTTTTAAAGAATTCAATACAAATCGTTTACAAATTTTCTTGCACATAGGATATTAAGTCGACGACAACAATTGCTGTGTTAGCAGCATGTAGTACCAACAACTTTAGCAGCAACATTCTTAGGCAACAACAGCGGCAACGAAGACAATAACAGGCAATAAGACAACAGCGACCGGCGAGTGGGTTGGCTAGAAAAGCACATTAATAACACAAATTCATATGCAAATTTTCTTGATATACTCGTAGGTACATGTGAATGTTGTATGTTTGCAAAAATAAGGAAAAAAGCAGTAAAATGGACTAAGGCATAGCAGCATCGCTTAGCTTGAGATTATGTACAGAGGGGAGTATGTCAATGAAAGTGTAATATACAGTTTTGTATGTAATGGAGGTACTAACAAGTATAATTTCAAACGATTCAAATTTCGATCCTCAATCAATAGTTTACAAATAGTACAAGTGGTAATTGTAATTGTTTACTCAAAGTTGTCAAATTTACATATTTTACATCCGATCCTCGTAGGCTACACAATCTTCTAATTGTTTTTTAACGACGAGTCCAAACGTCAACTGTTGGAGAAGCTTTTGCTAAACTTTTACTGCTAACTTTGAGTCGACAGTATCGAGTGGACCATCGACCAAGAAATCTAGATGAATGGGAAGGCATCGAATTCTGGTCTCTAGTATGATAGTCGCGTTTTTTAACCACAATGCGTGATTATATACAAATATAAAAATATAAAAATATAAAAATATAAAAATATAAAAATATAAAAATATAAAAATATAAAAATATAAAAATATAAAAATATAAAAATATAAAAATATAAAAATATAAAAATATAAAAATATAAAAATATAAAAATATAAAAATATAAAAATATAAAAATATAAAAATATAAAAATATAAAAATATAAAAATATAAAAATATAAAAATATAAAAATATAAAAATATAAAAATATAAAAATATAAAAATATAAAAATATAAAAATATAAAAATATAAAAATATAAAAATATAAAAATATAAAAATATAAAAATATAAAAATATAAAAATATAAAAATATAAAAATATAAAAATATAAAAATATAAAAATATAAAAATATAAAAATATAAAAATATAAAAATATAAAAATATAAAAATATAAAACTATAAAAATATAATAATATAAAAATATAAAAATATAAAAATATAAAAATATAAAAATATAAAAATATAAAAATATAAAAATATAAAAATATAAAAATATAAAAATTTAAAAATATATAAATATAAAAATATAAAAATATAAAAATATAAAAATATAAAAATATAAAAATATAAAAATATAAAAATATAAAAATATAAAAATATAAAAATATTAAAATATTAAAATATAAAAATATAAAAATATAAAAATATAAAAATAAGATAATATAAAAAGTTGATAATATAAAAATATGAAACAATTAAAATATATAAAAATAATTGCTAACAGCCGAAAAATTTCTGTAGAAGCATTAAACCGATCTGAATTGAAACTCAGTAATAAACCACTTGCCTCTTAAACTCTACGTTCGGCCGCTCACTGCGTGAACTCGGCCTAAGGAGGGGTGTTTACGCCTAATAACTTACAAGGTATGACAATATATTTACCTAAATGATCGGAGTCGAAATCTAAGTCAAATTATATCCGTCCGCCGATCCCCGCGATTATAGCCGTAGTTTAAGAGCTATTCTAAGATGAGCAAGATTGAATAAAAACTACACCCACCACCCGTACAAAGTCCACCCTTTGGGGTTTCCATCTATCAGTCCGCGCGATTGCAGCCGTAATGTAAAAGATATCAGGCTGAAATTTAGTATGCAAGCTTCTACATTACACTGTACGACACGATTTTTCACCCATGATCAAACTGACCAGAATCTGAAAATATAGCTAAAATAAAAATATACGTATCTCCCAGTTTTTCTAGATCTGCTCATTTAAGTTTTTTACGAGCAATTCAATTTTTGGAGCGAAGCACCCATACAACGACTTGAAAGTGACTTTTTCTTGTTCGCAGAACTCTGCGAGTTGTTAACAGATTTTGATGAATTTTTATATTGTTTTTCAATATGTTCCCGCGATTACAGCCGTAGTTTAACAAATATCTGGCTAAAATTTGGTGTGCTATCTTCTATCCACTAAGAGGAGGTTTAAGTTTACGATGAACAAGATCGGACAAATAATTCTCCCTCTCCCCATATAAGATCAGCATATTTCGGGGTGTACATTTGTCTATTCCCCGATATCGGGCTGAAATTTTGAGGTTAAGTTATCAGATGAGCAAGATCGGACAAAACTACTTCCATCTCCCCATACAAGCGTCCCTCTTTGGGGGTGTCCGTTTGTCTGTATCTGCGCTTACCGCCGTAATTAAGAAGCTTTCAAACTTAAATTTTGTATTCAAGCTCATATGCTCTAAGCGTAGATTAGGTTGTAAGACGAGCAAAATCGGACAAAAACCACTCCCACCTCCCATACAAACTCCCCCTTTTTGGGGGTGTCCAACTGTCTGTCCCCGCGGTTGCAGCTATCGAGCTAAAATTTGGTATTCAAGATCCTATGTTTAAAACTTATATTAACTTAAGTTCTATGATGTGTTAGATCGAGCAAAAACTACTCCTACCACCCATATAAGCTTACATTTTGTGGGGGTTAAATAAATATATAAAAATATTATTAGCGCTTATAAACAATGGACCGGCCGTGGCATGATAGTTAGCACACGCGACTACCATGTGGGAGATCCCTGGTCCAGTCATCTAAAAAATAAAATGTTCTTTCATTGCCTCCTCGATGTTGTCGTCAGCAACTTCGTCTTATAAGTGTCGATTGACTCGACACATGTCTAGTAAAACCTTCTCAAACAGTGACGTTTGCATTCGTCGATAAACAAGTAGGTGCCGTTTGTTGCCAATCTAAAATAGAAAGCGTGTTAGTTTACAACAACGCAAAAAGCAATCACATACCTCATTCATGGGGTGTAAAAGGAAATTATGTTTTTAAGTTATAAACAATTGAAGCTCACTGTGTAAAATTTCAGAAGTTATAAAATATTACCTCTCATAAAAACTCCCATTTCGTGCGATCAAAAATTTAATAAAATATAGTTGTAGTGAAAATAACTAGTTTTATCACTATTTTTAGAAATGGTGAAGGGTATCTGAGCATCGGCATATACTTAATCTTACTAGTTCTTTGATACATGTCCCACAATATCAAAAATTGTCGAAATATTTTTCTGTGGTAATTTTTTCGAATATCTTGTTTCACTTATTCATAACTCAAGAACTATTTGTCCGATTGGATCATCAAACATACCAAAATTTAATTACAATCTAATAATAATTTTTTGTCTGGCCAATAGTTTAGGAGTCACAAAAAATTTGTACCGATGTATTCCGGGAAAAAATTATGAGAAACCTCCACTTAATTGTGAATAATATCAAATCATTTTCTGCATCAGTTTTCTTATGAAGATCTTATTTTATTCACAACAGATCTAAACCTCCAGGAAAGTTTGGTACAACTTTGTAGATTACTACGAAACTATTGGCCAGGGTAAAATATAACATTTAAAGTAATTAAATTTTAAATTTTTGGTAAAATTAAATGCTCAAATCTGTGAAACATTTTTTAAAACAGAAATTTTTGCTAAACTACTTAAAAAAAACGTTATTATAAAAAAATTAAAAAAATATAATGAGAGTGCATATTGCAACTTGTCTCTGTGCGTTATCAATTTGTTGAGAAATGGCATACATTGCAAGTTATCATTTGATAACCTATATGTCTTGACCAAATTGTCATATAACCACCTAACTTAACTGATAGCAGAGAGTCTTTACTTCCAGCTCTCAATCATATAAAGTGGGTGGATTAGCGTGAATTACAATTGCTTCAACATAACAACAGCATAACAAAGTCAACATGCCGCACTCAGCAGGCTACTTGTAGCAAAGCCACAAGAATTCATGCAACAATTGCCAAAAAAAATAAAAGAAAAAAAACAAACAACAACAACACAATACCTGATTACCACATTTGGACAACTTTACAACAAATTCATAGTATAACAGCAACAACAACAATAACGCCACTGTAACACGCCTTCTTTTGTGTTGCAACTTTATTCTCTATGCTACCAGCAACAACGAGCGGACAACTTAGAAGCTATGAAAACAGCCTATACTACGTAATCTTTGCGCATGCCCAACAACAACAACAAAATTTACACGGAACACGCTTTACTACTACTAGACTTTTAATACAATAGTACCTAGATACAGTCAGTTCTTAATATTCTAGTTTACCAATGTCCTCTTCCCTATGTATGTATGTAGGTATATTGTCTAGGCAATTTGTACAATGTCTATGTTTGACTAAGTACTTGTGAGAGTGCTGAAGAATATTTTCGTATTCATGAACTCTTCCCCTGTGTATAATTTATGTTTGTTTCCTGTCATAATTGCGTTACCACTTGCCAAATGAATGTATAATATCTGTCGTGGTGCAATGTTTCATTTAATCAAGGTTTGGTTTGCTAAATTGGCGGCTACCATTGCAGTGCTATGAGGAATATGCAGATGATTGAACTAATTGTGATGGAGGTGGGGTTGGTTGTATTAATTGACTTCCTTTGTGTACGAGTTAAGGACGAGGCGACGAAACAGAAGTTGGTATATTTTGAAAGGTGAATATGTACTATATGATGCCCTACTACGGGAAAAGGGATTGGAGTTGTGATATTTTAGTTATTGACAATTTAAATAATAACAACATGCAGTGGAATGTATTGGGTGCCATTGGGGATTTAAAGTGAATCTTGCATCTCAAGCTGACTCACAACCTCATCCGTGGTAATATTTTTTATCATGAATAGCGGCTGATAGTGAGCGACGAACCCAGATGGTTGGGCTGGCCACCCGCCTTCAGGTCCTTTACTGGCTATGAAAACACGACAAAGAAAAATTAACAAACGCAACCCCCCAAATGTTGACGACCCCTCAAACTAAATAAGGACCATGATTTAAGTATATGCACCTGGAACGTCCGTGCGCATCATATTGCGCATTTCATGGCAACCGCCGCAACAACTGTGCTAGGATATGAAAAAACGGCGCTTAGACCAATCCTGGTACGATGAAGAATGTCTCATAGCGTCTGACGAACAGGGTGTTGCTTATAGGGCAACGCTACAGCCAATTATAAGCCGTGCTGTTAGGGAACGGCACAAGGAGACAGTAAAACAGGATATAGAGCGATACAGGGATAGAGGTGAAGCCTGAAAGTTTTACGAGAAGAGCAAAAGGCTCCCCTCCTGGAAGTACAAGGAGTACAATCTGGTCACAGATAAGCAGAGTGTGCTGCATATATGGAGAGACCACTTCCAGCAACTGCTGGTTCCAGAAGGCAGCGCACCTAAAGGTATCACGCAAATTGTCGACGACGGCTTAGATTGCCCACCACCAAGTCAATCCGAGGTAAGAAGAGCAATATCGCGGCTGAAAAGCAGCCGGTGCCGACGGACTTCCAGCAGAGCTCTTCAAGTCCGGTGGTGAGGAGCTGATAACGAGCATGCACTAGCTCCTATGCACGGTTTGGCTTAAAGAGTGTATGCCCGACGATTGTCCTGTGCTGAAAAAAGGTGATCTAAGTGTGTGTTCCAACTACCGAGGGGTCAGCCTTTTACCCTTCGCATATAAGGTCCTGTCAAGTGTGCTATGTGAAAGACTAAAGCCAGTGTTATCCAACCTGATCGGGCCTTATCAGTGTGGCTTTAGACCAGGTAAATCAACAACTGACCAGATATTCACACTTCGGCAAATCCTGGAAAAGACCCAAGAGAACAGATCGTCGTCTATAAAGCTGCCTTCGACAGCCCGATCCGGCAGAAATTACTCGAAGCCATGGACGAGTTTGGTATTCTAGTCAGCCTCGAAATGCGGAGAAGAATCCTGCTTGCTAATAGATGCTACTACGAACTAAGTAAGCGATTCAATGACAGAGCCCTCTCTCGACGAACAAAAATCCAGCTATATCAGATACTGGTTCTACCTGTCTTAATGTATGGTGCAGAATACTGGGTTATGACACAAGCGGATGAATCGGTTCTGGCAGCATTCGAGAGAAAAATACTTCGTAAAATATATGGGCCCATCATCATTAACGAAGAGTATCGGCGTCGTATGAATCATGAGCTGTTCGAGCTGTACACTGACATTGCCGTGGTCAGACGCTTTACGGTTCAGCGGTTGTGTTGGCTAGGTCACGTTGTACGCATGGATAAGAATGCTTCAGCTCGAAAAGTCTTCGGCAATGAACTCGATGGACTGCGCAGAAGGGGGCGACCAACACTCCGTTGGAAAGACCAACTTACTGAGAACCTTACAGAATTTGGTGTGACTATCTGGAATAGAAGCGCAGAAGATTGAGACGCTTACAATATTTTTCTATGTGCGGTATATAATTCACTGGGATTGCAAAGAAGTACCAGCTAAGTAAGTAAGTAAGTAAGGACTTCGTGGTGTATGATTTACGTGGAATATTACTTATGAGAATCATACGCCACCATATAGTATTTATGTTATGTCAAACAAAAGAGCATAAACGTAAAATTCCCAATACGATACTTACTAACTTCAAATCGATATGAAATTATTATGGCATGTAACTTGACAAAACGAATGATGCAGAAACTCTTCTTTTTGGGGCTACTTTCACGTGCAATTTTCAGAATTGAGACACAAAAATCATGTTTTATACTGTGTATTATAACCTTACTTGTTCATTCATATGCTAACCCGTTGCAACGGTCTCCCCCTCAATGGGAGACCTTAATTTACTACATTTGTATAAACACATATGACGTACATGTGCCCCCGCTATTTATCACCCTTAAACAGAATATAATTTGTGATATTGATGATTGATTGCATTTAAATAATCACATGTTATTTCATGCCTGCTGACTTGTCTGTCTGGCAGTGACAAATATAACAGTGCAATAATCACAATGAATATCTCAAACGTCTTTTCTAGACAAATAACTTAAGGCAAACGTGTTGAAAATCTAATTTGAATGACAGTTTCATGAACTAGAGATTATAATCGCGAACATGCATTATAAGCAATTAATTACTTGGCACTGAGAAACATAGTGAAATGGACTCTTAATTAACCTTTAACAAAATATCCGGCATTTAATAAATTACATTTACATTAAATCCGTGTGTAGCAAACAACAACTTTGCAAGCTCAAAACATTACTATTTGCATTTGATATGATAACCAACAAAAAACAACAAAAAGTATTCTACAGTTTGCATTAATTGTTTTTATCTGTAAGGTATCAATTACCATCATCATTTGGTTAGATAGAACGAACAACTTCAACTCTTGAACAGCAACAACAAGACTACAAGAACTTACAGCAGAGCAGATAGCCCCCATGTAAAACGTTTAACACAAAACCGCAATTATATATTACCATTTTGATACGTAACGCTCATTGAGCATTGATCAGTGGTTAGCAAAGGCGGGCAAAATGGGCATGCATTCAGTTAAATACCTCATCGTTGTTGGCCAGCCTAATGCGGTCGGCCGTTCGGCCGATGTGCCTTGCAGGCCCTGGTGCGGTTCGGTTGGTTGGTTGGCTAAAACAGAATGACTGGTTGATTGCTTGTAGGCTGGCAGACAGTTAATAAACAGTTAAATTATTGATACATCCACTCGTGCAAACATTGACTGTTAAATGTTAATTGGCCAACGAGTTGACAGCTTGAAACTGACGTTCTTTCTCTGTGTGTTGTCTGCAGGCATTACAATGGCTAGTGCGTTTCCCTGCCTACCCTACGGGTCCCCGGAAGATGTTACAACAGTCGCGTCCGAAAATAACCTGAAACCACATAATTACATGTATTTGAAATTGAAAAAAAAACAGAGTGAATGAAAACATTCAGCCTTACATATGAATGTTGTTGAAAGCGTCGAAAGAATTTCATTCGTAGCAGTAATAATATTGAACGATAAGTTGTTGTTGACTGCTGTTGTTTGGCATGTTAAATGTGGTTTCACTTAACCGACACGGCGGAATGGAAAACAAACATCACCTGTAACACCATCCCCATCATTAGAAATATCAACACATTAATGGCCGTGGCAGAGGATGATGATGAGTCCGTCGTTTGATTAGTTAGTCAGAGTGAAAATACCCTATAGCAGCAGTAGCGGTTTACGGTGGCATTTAGGAAAATGTTGGAAATTTGAGATGACTCTTGTATTTTGTAAGATACAGTATAGTATTTTGACCTCAAAAGATTTTCAAATATATTTTTGCTTCTCTAATTAAAATTAAAATTAAAAAAAAATCAGTTGAAATTCAAAAATTTTATTTGATTTTCAAACATTCCAGTTGAAATTTAAAACTCGGCAATTGATAACCAAAAATTTTATTTGAAATTCATAAAATATCAATTCAAATTTTCCATTTGAAATTCGAAAAATATCAATTGAAAATCAAAACTCGTCAAATGAAATTCAAAACACATTAATAAATATTCCAAAATTTATAAATAGAAATTCAAAACTCGTCAATTGTTATTCAAAATTCGACAATTGCAATTTAAAAATCTTCAAAACTCTTAGAACTGATTAGTTTTGAATTTCAACTGACGAGTTTAGAATTTCAATTGACGAATTTGGAATTTCGAATGATGAGTTTTAAATTTCAATTGATGAATTTTGAATATCAATTGATGTGTTCTGAATTTTAATCGAGGGGATTTGAATTTCCATTAATGTTTTTCGAATTTTGAATGGAAAATTTGAATTTGAATTGATATTTTTTAGATATTAATTGACGAGATTTAAACTTCAAATAGAAAATTTGAATTCCAACTGGGTTTCTTTGAATTTCAATTAGAAAAGGTGTAGTTAAATAAGTATCGCATCAAACAAATAAATTATACCCTATACCATGCGCACGCACGTTTTGAAGAGTATTTTCAGTTTATTCTTACATTTTTAACGCTCATGGGAACCGCGGGGCAGAAGGTATGGCAATATATCGTCGGTATCCTGCAAAATGGACTCAAGTACATTTAAAGTATTTTTGTAGTTATTGCATATAACTCAGAAACACAAAATGTGAACTTGAGGCCTTTTTGCAGGATAACGACGATATATAAAGATTGGTTAAATTGTAAGGGCCGATGTTGAATGTGTACCACACCTAAACGTCAAGTTCTTTTCTGCATTTCATTTGACATTTATCAATTTCAGACTAACTCAATTTGAACCATGGAAAGATAAACAATCAAGCATAAAGTTTTTCAGGCTTCTTATGAAAATGGGCGTTTAAATCAAAATGTATATAGTGCACTTCGTGATTTTTTCGCTTAATGTAATCGTCTAAATGTGCGTACAATTGGAAAAATCGTGAAAAAAATTGAGCAAATCAGGTCCGTAGGATAGGTGAAAACACCAGTGCAAGCGCGATCAGCTCTTACTGCAGAAAATATTGAAAATATGCTTAGATGGACACGTTGGGACAAAAACTACTCCCAGGCCCCATACAAACACCCCCATTTTGGCGGGTTAAGACAATTTATAAAAATATTCTCAGCTCACATAATGCTTAGTTTTTGACATTTTATAAGTAATACACAATTAACATAGCTTACATTTTTTAAAACTTAATTTCCCTTTACAGCCGATTAATGAGGTATGGGAAAGCTTCTCGCGTTGTTGTAAATTAACACGTTTCCTATTTTTAGATTTACAATTAACGACACCTACTTGTTTATCGACGAATGCGAACGTCACTGTTTGAGAAGCTTTTAACTGGACATGCCGATTGACTCGACACTTAAATTTATATTGGTTTGGTTCACTACCGAAAAAGCTTGTTGCACGCTTTGCTCAAAAATTACCTTCCTAACATGGATGATTTGATGTTATTTTATAACCTTTGACTCGTAAAGGTTATTTGCCTTCGGTGACTCTTAGTGAAATTTTCCGGTGAATATTTCTATCGACGACTCTAAGCCTTGACCTCCCTCCAAAGCTCTCTTTTAAGATGGAAACGTTTTAAAACTCCTGATCTCCTAGAAGAATATCGAACAGCTAGAAAAGAAGTAAACAGAAACATCAGAATTGCTAAAATTGAATACTATTCTAGGAAGTTTCGTTCTGCTCTTAACTCCAAACTAAAATGGAAGACGTGAAATCGGAATTGGGAAGGGTGTAGTTAATAACAATGATTCTGAAGTTGATGTCAATGAACTCAACAGATTTTTTACTAACACACCATCAGTCCAAGCTAATAATAATTACTGTCGATATCCAAATACGGAAAATGGGATTAGCTTTGAGTTTGTTTGCGTGAATCAGATGGATGTACTCTCATGTTTTTCCGAGGTTAAATCGAATGCTCAGGGTAGTGATAACATCGATCCCAGATTTCTCAGGTAAATTTTGCCTTATATCTTGCAATATATAACATACTTCTTCAACAATATCATTACTACCAGTACGTATCCTTTAAAATGGAAACATGCCAAGGTTATACCAATACCAAAAGCTAATAGTGAGTACAGGTCAATAGCCATTACATGTTTCCTCTCAAAAGTTTTTGAAAAGCTTCTTCACCGTCAAATAAGCGCTCACATATGTTCCCATTCCCTTATGCATGAAAAACAGTCTGGCTTTCGTTCAAATCACAGTTGTGTTACTGCATTGATTGATGTATCAGAAAATATTAGACGTAACTTGGAAGCCCGACACCTTTCTTTTCTTGTTCTATTAGATCATTCTAAGGCCTTTGATACAGTAGACCATGATACTTTATGTAAGAAACTAAACCATCTATTTCATTTCTCTCCAACAGCTATAAAACTTATTGAATCTTATCTTACTGGCCGTACACAATCAGTATGCCATAACAAAAACATATCTATAAGTCTTCCATGTGCTAAGGGTGTACCCCAAGGTTCCATTTTAGGGCCTTTGCTTTTTTCAACGTATATCAATGACTTACCCCAATTTCTAAAATTTTGCAAAGTCCACTTGTACGCTGATGATGTTCAGCTATATATAAGTAGCCCATTTTATTCTGTAAGTGATGTTGTTAATAAACTTAATCTGGATTTATCAAATATTCTTCAGTGGGCAACATCAAATGGACTTTGTCTTAATCCAAGCAAATCAAAATGTCTTTTAATTCACAATAGAACTGCAGCTCCCAACTATTCTGATATAAATATAGTTATTAATGGTGTAAGGATTAAAATAGTAACTCAGGCTAAAAACCTTGGGATCACTTTCAACAAAACGTTAAGTTGGTCGAGTCATATTAATTCTGTTGTAGGGCAAACATATTGTAAGGTCAGGGCTTTATGGTCAACCCAATCCCACACTCCCTTCGATATCCGAGTACTACTGGCAAAATCGTATATTCTACCTGGACTATTTTTCGGTTGTGAGCTTTTCGCAAATTGTGATTCGAGCAGCAAAAAGAGGTTAAATGTCGTATTCAATAACGTTATCAGATATATATACGGTTTAAGGAGATTTGATTCTGTTTCGCATCATGTTAAATTACTTTATGGTGTTTCTTTTGAAAACTTGTTAAATATTAAAACTCTAATATTTCTTCATAAAGTAATTTTCACGCGTAAGCCATCCTACCTTTTTGAATAACTATATTTTACGCGTTCCAACCGGGGTAACAAATTAATTCCTTTTCTGCATCATAATCTAACATCTGAATGGCAATTCTTCAAACTGATAAAGGTGTAAATGTTAGGCATGTAACGCCTACTGATAGACAGGTATTATCCATAAGTTTCCGATGACCTAACTTCTCATATCTCAGGTTACCAAAAGCAGGATCAGGTGTCCTTTACTTCCTCATCGTTATAGCTGTTAAAAAAAAACGTTGTAGGAAAGTTTTAACCTCTTAGCGCGTTATCCCACCGGCCAGTGACCGGTTATTACAGCTATGATGTTCCTCAAATCGTCTCCTCTGTATACACATGGTAAGCCAAATCGGTATGGTCGCTGTGCAAGTGGGTTCTTTCACTCAGTTGTCTTCAAGCAATAAGATTCCGTTTCCCCCTTGTGGGAGGAACACCAAAGTGACCGTAGACTTCGCCCGGTTCTTGGGTACCATGTGAGGGAAACCGTCATATGTTTCTTCTCCAAAGACGACCGGCATTCTTGAACATTTCTCGAAGTGGTGTTCTCCAGTGGTCTGATAGCCGTTTTACTATCAGCAAATAAATAAATGAATATTGCTGCCCAATACCCATTAATAGAGAATTTGGCTAGAACTATGCTACAGTGGTCCGATGGGCTAATTGAAAGTTGCGAACTCAACTCCTTCGAAAACATTCTACAGATTTATGACACCTTCCCCAAAGTGTATGGTATTAACATTATTATTATAGTAGGTTCTGTGCGGGATGTTTCGCATAAAAACCTTACTTTGATTAAGTCCAAAATGTTGGCATGATCATAGTCCCTGTACCCCCATGCTTTCGTTGGGCCTAGCTGCATTGAGGTGTTCGCTGCTACTTTTCTCGCCTAAATGTCTTGGAGTAACCACTTTAGGATCATGAACAGTGCCTTAGTTGGAGTATTTCAAAGTGTCCTTGTTATCAGGAATGCCACCAGTCTCATAATGCACTCGAATTTCAGTCATTGGTTTGCTCTGTCAAGCGCCGACCACTAAACAGCCGATCCGTATAACAATATTGGTAGTTTAGCTGTATTGTCCACATCCACTGTAAAGGTTGTCAACTTTGTTAGTTGCGGAATTGGATTTTTTGCTTATCTTGATGTTTGTTTGCTTAGTTTATCAGCTATAACTCAAAACCCATTAATGATTTCTCATATTATTCTTTAGCTGAATTGTAGAGAATGCCAAACCCGTTGGGGGCTTTACTAACCTGATGTAATACCTTCACCCTGACTTGGAATTTCTCACCCCCTAGATTGGCTGTTACACTGCGTTATCAAACCATAAATCCCCAATATCGGAACAATGTTCGTATGATTAATTTAAAATACTCATAATATTAATATTACTCATACGCTGCATATCCATATTTAGTGAGTACCACATACAAACTCGCTACATATGTACACTATATTGTATTGTACAGTACAGTATTTGAGTCAGGGTCGTCTCAGATGAGACAGCCTATATATGGCCAGAAATTTGAAGTTATTGGGAAAAGTTTATAAAAAAGGCGGTAAATAAACATTTCATAAAGATTTTATTCGATAAAATTAGTCCACCTTGATGTTTTACATGGATATATTAATAGAAATTATTTAGTGAAGCCTTAGCTACAATTGTGCTGAGGAATGGAACGAGAAATCATAAAATGCTCATGATTTATGGGTGAAAAACTAACAAACAAACTTTAAGATAATGAAAAAAATATAAAAGGTCTAAAACGCTGAAGCCTTGGGGGTTTTACTATACTGATCTAGTACCTTCACCCTGACTAAGTATTTCTCACCTCCAGATTGGCTGTTGCACTATGTAACCATCTTAGATTTTTGGTTCCAAAAATGACCTTTTGCAGCATTACAGAACCATTGCCCCTTTGCTGGTCCTTATCTAAGTATTCAGATTCCAATTTAGTTTACTGTCCAATGTGATCCCAAGGTATATGCCATTATCAGTATGTTAAGTGTAAGTGCTATTCCATTTAAAATTGGTTTAGCAAATTGAGAGATTTTGTAAATAGCATCAGTTCCGTTTTACTCGGGTCTACACCCAGCCCACAGCGATGACACAATATTAGTACAAGTTTCAGTCAGATTTTAAAACCTTACCGGTAACTATTAATGCTACGTCAACCGCATAAGCAACAGTTGTGCAGCAAACAAAATATTACCATAGAAAAACAATGTCTAGAGGTTTTCATCAAAAGTGGGAATACATATGTTATTTTTGTGTTTCATAGTGTAATTGAACCATTTTACGGCCTACACTTATCGTTAGTATAATAATTTATAATAATTTCATAATTTATGTTCATGAAACAACATCTTCATTCTGCAATAATCAGTCTGTTGCAATAACTATCGCCCATTAAATTTTAATTTCTTTGAGTGCTATGATAGGTGCTTATAAGTCACCTTAGATCACGAAAAAATGCATTATCACATCCTGATGAAATTCTTTAGTACAATTAATTTCAAATAACTTTGTACATATGAAATATTATTTATGGCTATGCCATATAGAAACAAAAACGAAACGCCTTATGTTGTCTCATAGTTCAACTGTAAAAACACTTAAGTGTTGAGGAAAACAGCTAGAAACATGAAAGTTGTTATTTTTCTTCATTTTAGTTGGTGTTGTTGTTTTCTACTCTTTCAATTGCAATGACAACTTGTTTTGCGAGTGGTTTCCAAAGTCCATCTAACTGTCCGTTGTTAGATTGCATAAATGTGGCGTTATAGGCACAGACAAATTGCACAGCTTCTTCTGCCAAATACTTAAGGGGGGGGGGGGTTGAAAAGGTGTTTAATAAATTATTAAATAAGTGACAATGTTGTCACAACAATATTGGTTCATATGTCTCTGCGAACAACGAACAGCAATTTAAGCTATTCATTTGTGGTTCTTGTTGCTCATTTCAGTTTAGTACACAATTGCAATTTGTTAACTTAAGTCAAATTGCTGGTTAGTCCAGCGGCCGACGACCATTTGTCTGTCACATGGTTGGTCGAACTGTCCCAAGTTGTTCGTTTGGTTGCTCTGTGAGTCTCCTAAATGGCTTTTAAGTGTTCGCTTGTTATTATTTGAAAAGCGATAAATTAATTAGTGTCATGTTTAATTTTGTACATTATTTATTAGTTATTAAAGTGTAACACATTTATCGCAATATTATGAATTGTCTATAATTTTTGTATATAAAAGAAATAATCAGTTATAAAAAGTGTATAGGGGACAAGTAATGAGGTATGCAAGATTGATGTCGATTTATTAATCAAGATTTTGCAATTATTTCAATGGGTTAATTAAGTTGTTTTGATAGTTAATATAGGCTAAAGATATCACAAAGGTCATATGCAATGTGTTAAATCTATTACTTGTGTAAATCCACAACCCAATAATGAAGATTTTAATAGTGCAGCATTACATAGGGCGTCATAAAAATTAACTGGGAAGTGAAATTATTTTTCTGGTAGGTCGTGCTGAGTACAACAAGTAACAAGTTCCCAATAACGGTTTTTTCTGTTACACTGTGTTATTGTCCACCCCTCAATATGTATACAGGTAAAGAATTGAAGTATATAAATATAAATATCTTACAAATTAACATTGAAAGTTTTTTCGATACGAAATCACCAAAGCTTAAAAACATTTCTAAAATTTGTGGACCATTCCCATTTTTGCTTTAACTTATACTTAGAACACTATTATGGGTATTATCGTATGGTGTCAAATTAGAACTTGGTAAGTGACTTAGTGCATGTTGTAGGTCTGGTCGAGAACAACATGACCCTAAAGTTTCCTAACAACCTCAAAATCTTGACATACGGTTCAAAAATCGGTTTTCGGATCTTTCCTTACTTACGAGCTCATAACTCAGTCAATTCCTAACTGAGTTTTCATTTCATAACGGTTCTGGAAAGAAGAATCTTAGATCTTTCCAACGATAACATTTATATACATTTATATAGATAATTTGTTACATCTGCCTGTTTTTGCCTCGAAATTATTATTTTCAATATTTGTTAAGTTTGAATGAATTTTTAGCCACTATTTTATTAGATACCTTAATATTTTTTATTTTATCCTGCTTTATGTGTAAAACGCATATTTGTTTAAAAAAAAAGGTGAACCAGAGAACCAAGCTTTTCGAGGAACGCAACTTTCATATCCCACACAGAAAAAAATGTAAAAAAAAATATTTTGTTTTGGTATTGTTGTTCATTTTGTTCAACTGCTTGCTTAAAGTATAGATAAGTCGTCTTCGACAAAGTTGTTTTGAATATGTCAAGCTTATCCGAAAACCCAACTTTACCTTGTCGAAAATCAATTTAACACCTTAAAACAATACCTAGAGAAAAAAATGTGTGTAAAAGGCTCATGATAACTCAAAAAACTAATGATGCAGTTCAATTCTTCGTGTCCGAATTAGAGTAAAATCGTTGAGTCCACTCATGTAATTTTTTTGGACTACCACAGCTAATTATTAAACGCCTCTTCAGCCGAAAAAGTCATCTATGGAAGAAAATAATGAGCCAGGATATCGATAATTACAGGAATAGAGGTAAAGCCCGAAAGTTCCTCAAAAAAGTCCCACACCTGTAAGGACAGAGATGGAAATCTGGTCACGGCCACGCAGAGTGCGCTGCAAATATGGGAAACACTTTCATACTCTGCACGATCCCGAAGGCACCATAAGTGACGAAATCCTCGAATACGGTGAAGATTCTCCACCGAGCCAAAACGAGATCAGTACGGCAATTGCACGGTTTAAAAATAATAAAGCAGCGGGAGCCGATGGACTGAAGGCATAGCTCGAACGCATTATGAGGCTGGTGGCAATCATGATAAAAGGGGCACTTAGAACTACTCCAACTAAGTTCTGTTCATGATCCTAAACTGGTTCCCAGACATTAGGCACCACGAGAGAGCATGGAGGTGCAGAGACCATGGTCATTTAATGAGAAAGGCACTGGACAAAATATGATAATAATGGTAATACTCTACACTTTGGGGAAGATGTCATCAACATTTTCACGACCGGATCGAAATTAAGAGTAAGACAGGGCTGTGGAATCTTTTCGGAGGAGTTAAATTTGCAATGTCGATTAGGCTACCGGATCACTGTAGCATAGTTTAGGACGCTGCGGCGGCGATAATCTGACGATGTGCACGCATTCACCGGCTTATAAACACAATTTGGCTAAAGGATTGCATGCTCGATAATTGGAATTTGAGTTTTTTATGTCCTGTGCTTCAGAAAGGCGATCCAAGTGTGTGTACCAACTATTGCGGTATCAGCCTTGTACCATCGCATACAATATCCTGTCTAGTGTGTTATGTGAAAAACTTTAGCCCATCCTAACGAACCTGATTGGACCTTTACAATTTGGCTTTAGACATGACAAATCCGACCAGATATTCACACAATACAAATCTTAAGGAGGACCCAAGTAATGCAGACACCATCTGTTTATCTATTACAAAGCTATATTTGACAGTCCTGTACGACAGAAACTATTAGATGATATTGCAAAGTTTGGTATCCCCGCGAAGCTTATACGAATATGCAGGATGACATGGTCTAACTCAAAGTCTTCAGTGATAAAAATCTAACAGGGCCATTTTCTAAGCATAATTGTCGTTTTTACTATCGCGAGGTCAGCCATTAACACATCGCATATAAGGTCCTGTCTAGTTTATTATGTGAAAAACTAATGTCCATCCTAGCGAACCAGATTGAAGCTTATCAGTGTGGCTTTAGCCCTGGCAAATGCAAAACCTACCAGAAATTCACACTACGACAAAATCGAGAGAAGGCCCCGTTTATCGATTTTACAGTCCGATACGACAGAAACTATTAATTGCTATGGCTGGGTTTGGTATTACCGCAAGGCTGATACGACTTTGCGGGATGGCATTGACTGAAACGAAGTCTTCAGTGAAAATATACAAAAATCTGTCATATCGCACCAAGCGAGGCTTCAGACAAGGCGTTAGTCTGTCATGCGTTCTCTGTAACATTATAATGTAGGTGATCTTGCGGAAGGCTGCAGTGAGCACGAATGGTACCATCTTTAATAAATGTCACGTGCTGCTCGCGTATTCCGATGATATACATATGAAAGGTCGAGGACTGCGGGATGTTACTGCGGCCATTTCATGAATTGAGAAGCAGTCGGCAGAAGTGGGTCTAGTGATAAATTGGGACAAAATCAAGAATTTTTTTCAACGAACAAAGAGGCTACTCGTTTGGGACGCTGCGAGAATTTTGACAACTATAGTGGTAGACCGGCCGTGGCATAGTGGTTAGAACACGCGACTACCATGCGGGAGATCGCAGGTTCAAACCTGGCTCCAGTCATCTTAAAAAAAAAAGGAAAAAATTAATAAAAATTTTCTTTCATTGTCGGCTCCCCTCGAATGTTGTTTGACAGCAACTTCGCAGTATTAAGCGTCGATTCAATCGTCGTGTCTAGTAAGAGCTTCTCAAAACAGTGACGTTCGCATTCGTCGATAAATAAGTAGGTGCCGTTAGTTGTGAATCTAAAAATAGAAAGCGTGTTAATTCACAACAACGCGAGAAGCTATCCCATACCTCATTCATGGGGTGCAAAGGGAAATTAAGTTAAGTTTTTTAAGTGGTAGATGATTTTGTTAAGGCGAACCCAAGCCGTAAACAAAATTAATAATGTCAGCCGGGAAATCAAGAGACGAACATTAATCGCAAACCACTTACTATGCGCTAAGCAAGCGATCAGAAACCGATCCTACTTGTCTTGCTGTTCAAAGCAGACTCTTTGTTAATGACACAAGCGGCTCAATCCATTCTGGAAGTCTCGAGAGTAAAATCTTTCGCAAAATGGCGAGTATCGTCGTCGAATGAACCACGAGCTGTATAACGATATCGACGTAGCCAAGCGCTTTGAAATATACCAAATGCGCTGGCTTGGACACGTTGTACGCATGGATGAAAATGTTCCTAATCGCAAGGTTTTCGTCAATAAAGTCGATGGGCGTCGCAGGAGGGGCGACCAAAACTTCCTTGGATGCACCAGGTGAAAGAGCTGTTATACACACTTGGTGTGACCAGTCGGCAGTAGTGGGTCTGGTGAAAAATGAGGACAAACCCAAAAGTTTTTTTTTCAACGAATAAAGTCTCTACTCGTTTGGGACGCTACGTGAACGTTGACAACTATAACCTTGAAGTGGTAGATGATGTTGTCCACGTCGAAGCAAAGCCGTTAACAAAATTAATAATGTCAGCCGGGAAATTAAGAGACGAGTACTTATTAATCAGATACCCCTCTTTAAAGCGATTTAAAAGCAAAACTGTAATTCATACTGTACCAACAACATACAGAATTTAAAAAATTCAAGTTTAATACCACTCTGATCCGATATCGCCCATTTTTTATTGGATCACGATCTTTGCTGTCAAATGCATGCACACAAATACTCATAGTGGTTTGACTACCATGCGGGAGATCCTGGGTTCGATTCCCACCTCCAGTCATCTACATTTTTCTTTGCCGGCCCCCGCGATGTTGTCGACAGCAACTTCGCAGTAAAAGTGTCGAGTCAATCGGCATGTCAAGTAATAGCTTCTCAAACAGTGACGTTCGCATTCGTCGATAAACAAGTAGGTGCCGTTAGTTGTCAATCTGAAGATAGAAAGCGTGTCAATTCACAACAACGCGAGACGCTATCCCATACCTCATTCATGGTGTGTATATGGAAATTAGGTTTTTTTTTATTTGGCCTATGACCTCTTTGGCGTACGGCTTAAAGTTGTCCGAATTTGCTAAAATGTTGACCATAACCGGTTTAGTTATTACAACTGATACAATATTCCGCTCGGGCATTACCGAAAATCCAAAGTTGAATTTTCCTTAATGAGCAGTATA
This sequence comes from Muscina levida, assembly GCA_964034835.1. Taxonomy (NCBI): domain Eukaryota; kingdom Metazoa; phylum Arthropoda; class Insecta; order Diptera; family Muscidae; genus Muscina; species Muscina levida. The sequence continues at coordinate 174,742,140 of OZ035880.1, read as the reverse complement.
GACAGAATACGCTGGCTTAGCAACGTTGTATTAATGGATAAAAATGGTCCAGCTCTAAACGTCTTCGGCAATAAACTCGATGGGCGGCGCAGTTGTGGGCGGCGACCAAAACTTGTTGGAAGGACCAGGTAAAAGAGCTGTTATCTAAACTTAATGCGTTTGGAATTTATTCCATCGTGCGGCAGCAGATGGATACTTCTCTGTAGCTGCTGTCAAATAACTAAAATAAGAATGTTTCTTCTAGACATAGTATATAGCTGTCAAAGTTTCAAGAAATTCAAATGGTATAGCTTCCTATAAGCTTCAAATAAACAGTTTCATTCTTATTCACTTATTTCAAAAATATTTTTGTATTTCATGAAATGTCTTTGGTATAAAACCTGTCCAACTATGTACATATCGTTGATCGGCGGTATTCACCCCTTCGTAGTAGTCGAGTCAATTCGCAGGTCTAGTAAAAGCTACTACATTTGATTTCCTCGTTATACTGTAGGTCTTAACGCGTGTAACTATCACAAATGCTCTTCATACTCTCCATTTCTCATTTATGGGATGCATGGGATAGTATATTTTATGGGTTTCGCTACATAAGGCTACAAGGTGCCAATCTTTTACGATTTTTGTTTGTCACATAAATAAAAATCATATGTTATTAACTTGTTGTTGCTGTAGATTTTTTCAGATATTGGGAAGCAAAAGATAATGTGCATGCCAAAGTCTATTTGGATTTTTTCAAGAGCAAAGTAAATAATATAGGACAATCGGAGGATTTAATTCTAAAAAACTTATCAAAATTGGTTTAAATAGAAAAATGAATTCATCACATTATTAATTTAAATAGTGAAATGGTTCCATGTATGATAAAGACATATTAAACAAACTTTTTAACTTTTATATACAAATGTGGGGCTAAGAATTCCCTCAATTATATTATCTAATTTACTACGTAACTAGGAGGACTAATGATTCTCTGAATAAGTTATTCGCCCAGAAAAGGTTGAGAGTATAACTATATTTATCCGGTTTTAACAACAATTTCTCATAATTTCGTATTTGATGAAAAAATCTCAAAGGCAACCTTAACTATCAGAAGCGACCGCATTGTTAGACAAATCATACTCCCACCCTCAGTTAAGCATTACACATTTTACAGAAGCACAATTGGCCTTTCAAATACTCAGAATTTTAATGCTATACAATTAATTAATTAAGAAATTGCAATTAAAATTATAACAATTAAATTATAAACTCAAACGGGTAACATGCATTCTCATAAATAATATGAAACAATTAACAATTATTCAAACTGAAAAAAACCCACATTAAAATTCTACCTATACAACATTAACTAATTACATTTCGTGGCCATTTGAAATTATAATTAATGAAAAACTATTTTTGTGTGGCGAAAATGTAAATCCTTATGATTACAACAGCGAGCGTATGCAATTAATGGCACAAAATGCCAAAACCAAAACTCTCGACTGGAAATGGGTACATATTACGAATTGGCTATCAGCCACATTTTTCGAATAGCAGAGAAAACTAATTGTTGCTTTGCAAATCATAAACGTGGCGGCCAATATTAAGGTAATGCCAAACACTCACACACACGCATGCAATATGTCTGAGATAAACACGCAATTCCATCATTTGTTTGTTTCATTTTACTTCTCGATGTCTCCGCAAATGAGAACAGGTCAGCGGCGATAGCAACAGGAAAAAATGCAACAATAATAAACGATGAATACAGTTAATAAACCAAAGCAACAAACAATGTGGCAACGCCTTTTTCATTTCCAACAACAGTGACCAATCGCACAGAAGGCCATGTTTAAAAATGGGTGGAGCCTAACAGCATTTAAGAGTAACGAAAGAGCAATAGTCTCAAGGAAAGAGAGAGAAGGAGTGCACAAAGCATCATCCACCATAGCAAATATGAGTACAACCCTAGTGTGTGTGTGTAGCTCAGAAGAGAGTGAGTGAAAGAGCTCTACTATGTGTGAGCAGGTTTGAGCAAGTCACACACGCATACACATTCAACGTGGTGTAGTCATGCCAATGCGTTGTGAATTGATGTTTAGCTGTCCATCATTGAAATGAAAGCATGAAAGAGTGATGTCTGCCCCCCACAAACGCAATGGGTGTGAATGAAATGAAATGAATAATGATGGAATTTGGCATTTTCCAGTAGTTTAGCTATTGCCCGTTGTAGGGCGCTTGGGTATATGCCACAATGATGATGTAAATAAATCATATAAGGTTGGTGCAAAGTCTATACGCATTACTTGTAAGCTGATGTCTTACGTTTAAATCGATGATAGGTAAAGCAATAGAATTAAACTCCCTAGAAAGTTATCTGTAAATCAATATTATGGATTATAAGTTGCATTTTTGGATTTACATTCAATTTGTTAAAGGTACCTTGTAGTGCAGATAACATGTGTAGCAGGAACTAAACGGTTATGAAAGTTATAAGTTACGGCTGGCAGTTAATATTTTTACAAAGGAGCTTTATAATTTTATCACTCTAAAATTGTGATATATGAACGTCACTAAAAGATGGCAATCTAATTAAATTTAAAGGCAAGACCTCTTAATGGAGAACTACATTTAACCATTAATAAACTAAAGGGCGATTCTTGTCTACTAATAAGATATTTTTATCATAGTCTTATTTTAGAAAAAATATATCTAAATATTTATTTTAAAAAAAGTATATATATTTATGTGCTTACGAATGTGTCAAATCACATGGTAATATTTAAATGGATTCGTGTGAACATTGCAGTTAACAAGCTGTATATGAAATTCTTAACAAAATTCTCAAGGGAATAAATCTATACATATAAAAGTGAACATTTGTTTCTACGTATGTCCGCTATAGACTTGAAAACTACCGAACCGATATGCAACAAACCTTATTTATTAGAAAGGCAATCTTTCGAGGATTGTTATAGGCTATTTAAACATTGCATTTGACACATTTGGTCCATTTAATGAGTCAATTTTCGAATTTTTCCATACAAAAATTATCCAAACTTTTAAATTGTGAAGATTTAAATATTGAAATATTTAATAGGCTCTGACAAATGCTTCATTTATGTATATAAAATTTGAAACTTATGGGATGGTTCCGCATTCAACCGATTTTCTTCAGGTGTGGTCCACCCATTCCACACCATTACCAGAAATGGTAATACAATAGTGACTTTAAATTAGGAGTGGATGCAATATGATAAGGTCAAAAACAGTCGTGCTTTGATTATTAGGCGTGGCCCCCGCCCATGAGAAATACTTTGTTAAAGTGAGGTATCTGAAGTTCTAGATCGTTAAGCGTGTCCCTGCCCCTTAAACGTAATTTGTTATAATGTGATGTCTAAAGAACTATTTTCCGAATGACCATGAAATTTGGTGTGGATTCAATTAAGATAAGAATACGTATTTTAAAGGAAAGGAAAGGGATTTAAAACAGGGTGTGCAATAACTACGAATATGCGTGATCAAGCCAAAAGTGGGTGGCCCTGCCCAATTCTGTCTACCAAACGCAATAGGTGGGGGACAATAGTACCATTCGTTTTGATATGGAATTATTTAAAACCAGTGGTGCATGTGACCGAGATCTACGACAACAAAAACCGAATACCCACGAATTAAAACATTTCCCAAATCTGCATCTATTACAAGTAGAGTATCGTTACTCTACATTGATACACATTGATACAAATTTATAAGCAATTACGAATGAGTGTGGAGGATTTTATTTGCTTGATGCATCCATCGGTTTTTATATCGTTGATTTTGGCAAATGATTGATCGCAAAACTTATCGTGTTGGTTACTGCATCCTCCTGTCTTACGCGACTCTTTTGGAGTTACAAATTGATATTTTTGTTATTAAATATCCTACTGGACCGATTTTGACCAAATTTTATATGTATGCTCTATGGGCCGTGAGTAGTGTTTCTGTGTAGATTGAAGTTCGTCCGACAGATGGCGCAATATTTAGTTTTTTTTTGTGTTTTTGCACCGTAACTCAGGTAACTGCGTTGAAAATAAAATTTGAAGGCAAAACAACGCTTGCCCGGGTCAGCTAGTACATATATAATATAGAAAATGCAACGCAAAGTATCATATCGACACATTAAATGCTCTCAAAAAATAAAAATTTGTTTTTGTTAGCCTCCCTGATTTGAGGTCTTACGAAAATAACTTCTTGGATTTAAGCACCATTTATTCTGGGGAGTTTCTTTCTTGGGGCAAACACTTATATATCGTTCCAGATTTTAAAACAATACAGATTTTAAGTTAATTATCTTGAATTTCTTCAAACTTAGAATCATTGTCGTCGTCAGTATTCTAACGGTTTAAAGTGGAAGTTTATGAATCCTCAACCTTAAACGACGTACATATATGGAACTTGTACAGATAAATTGCTATTATTTGGGTCAGGGCTTATTGCTAGCACAGTGCGAAAAAATTGGTAAACAAGATTAGACTTAAAAAAGACTTTGACAAACAAAGAGTCGTTTCAATGGGGACGCACCGTGAACGTTGGAAATTATTGTTTTGCGGTAGTAGATAAATTTACATACCTCGGATCTTTTGTCGACAACAAAAATAGTGCCAGCCATGAAATCAAGCGGAGAATAGTACTCGCCAATATATGTTTTACGGACTGCGTCAACACGTTAATAGCACCACCCTATTTTGGGATACTAAGAAACAACAGTACGAGGTGTTGAATTTGACCGTTCTGTTGTACGCTGCTGAATTGTGGGTGCTTACGATAATGGACATTGAAAACATGGGAGTATTCGGGAGGAAGATACTTTGCAAAATATATGGACCTATCTGTGTCAATGGAGAGTTTCGTTATTGGATGAACAATGAGCTGCAAGAGGTTTACCATTACGTAGATGAAATAGTCAGAATTAAACGATTACGATGTCTGGGACATGTAGCCAGCGTCGCAGAGCAGGGATACCCAGACTTCGTTCGAAGGACCATCTAGTATGACTAACTGGAGAACACACCCAGAAGACCGAAGCGTGTGAAATTCTTTAATACTCTTTAGACCTCTCATTTATGATCCACTTTCGTAACTTGTAGTGAGCCACTTAAGTAACCAAGTATGTAACACAGTGCGACAAAAAAAACTGTGGTCGAAGTACGATACTAGTTTGGAAAATGATGCTATTTTTCTGTTATGTGCTGCTGAGTGCAATATGAATCTGGTTTTGAAATTTCTCAAATACTTCCAACATCTTAAAATAGTTAAAGTCCAAATAGTTAGCTATATAAGTATATATATCTTTGAAAACGCCGCGGTCTCTATTTTCCAAATACGCCAATAAACTTAAAATCGGTTCTTCTTCAACCACTTTACTGGGTTATAAGTGCGTAAAGTACGAAAACCCGATTTTTACCCTTTATTCAAGATTTTGGAGGTGTTTGGGAAACTTCAAGAAAAATTGTGTCATTTCCCATGAATTTTTTAGTCGTTGCCATTATCTGTAGGGTCAGTCCATAAAGCAAACAGCATATGACGTAAGATCAGAAAAATTTCACTATTATGTTTTGAATGTCATTTAGCCAAAAATGTGACATGAAAAGTAAGAGTCGTTGATACACTTCCTTGGCATATTTGTACAACCACAAAAGTTTATGATAAATCGTATATCATTCCCATTTTGTTCGTGAACGATACTCGTCAACGATTTGGCCGTGATATCGTGAGCGGGAGAAAATCCACCTTCGTTCCCGAATCGTAAAAGCTACCCTTTTATGAATCCAAAAGGCGATCCTATTACGAATGGAAAGACGATTCTTTTACCAATCAAAAAAAAAAACGATTCTATTACGAATCGTAGTAAAAAGTTCCTTTCATGTTGCAATATCTATAAATCATCTTTATTTTTTAATTATTCCTTCATTTCTAAGGTTTTGAAGATTATTCTTTAAGGTTTCTTGATATAGTGTGGAACTATTTCCTCTTATTAAGGTTTTTAATATCTGTGTACGACATAATTTGGTTTTCAGAATAACAAACATGTATGTAAAATATGATATAATTTTCAGACAACTTGATTGTAACCAATTTTATTCCAAAAACACGTTCGATCATGTATATACTTAAACTTGTTTTGGAATAAACTTTTTGGTATTCATCTGTTGTTACACGTAGTTAAAGTTTTTAAATTTAATTTATAGATGATCATTGATTGATTAAATTTTAAAAAACTATTGCCCTGCGTTCCAAATATTAAGCCAATATTGTTAAGAATTTACCAATTACTTATTAAAATGAAAAAAGTGAAACAATCGAATTTTTATCTCTTAAAGGTTTGGTAAAATAGTCGCTTCTATAATACGTTAACGAATGGTCACTAGCGATTCGTTATCATTGACATTTTTATCGGTTTTACGATAAGTAAACGAAACGATTGCGAATGTTGACTTGTGATTTTATAAAGTTATCATTTTCGGATATGTTTTAGAATCGGTTTAGCGAATTGCCAACGAATCGTTAGCGAACCATACCTCGCCACATGGTTTGTCGGGATGCTCCAAAAATAAAATTTGGCGAAATATCTGAGAAATGTTCCCAAAAACTCAGGCACGAAAATTTACCCAACAAAATTAAAAAATCTGCCTAATAAAATATAAAAATACCCTAATGACCCTAAAAAAATGAATAATCTCCAAAAAACAGCGTAGAATTTTTAAACCCACAGATTTTCGGATGATTTTAGGACATAAGAAAACGAAAAATTCCCCAAAAAAATTAGGGTAAATTTTTTCCTTGCAAACACGAACTCGTAAAATTAAATTTTCCCAAATTTTGTATGGAATATCTAAAAGATATTCCATGGGGTGTAAAGGGTAATTAACGAAGTTATCAACGAATTCAATTTAATAATAATATATATATAATATATAATATAATAATATATAATTTATTAATAATATATATTGACGTTATTCGTTCTAGGGTTTGCGGTATTTTGCGTAGGCTATACTCGACCAACGTTTATTTGCCCATTGAAGTCAAAAGGAAGCTGGTCTGGGCACTTTTAATGCCTCAAATTCTGTATGGGCTTGAGGTAGTGTCAGGAACAGTCAGTTGCAATCTTTTGAAATTGAAACGCGTCATGAACGCTATTGCAAGGTTTATTTTTAACGTTCGAAGATATGAACATATTTCTGAATTTGTGAAAGAGTTTTTGGGCTGCTCATTTTTAAGTTTTGTTAATTATCGTAACTTAATGCTTTTCTACAAGGTTATTAAAAATGGTGTACCCGTTTCTCTCTGCGCTTTATTCAGTTTCTCACGCTCCACTAGAAATTTGCAAATAATAATACCCGCAATAATGGATTCGGTGTTTGAGAGATCTTTTGTTATTAGAGTTGCTAGATTTTGGAATCAGCTTCCTTTGAGGTCTTTCGGATATACCAGCAATGCCTTTCGGTTGAAAATTTTTGCGTATCTGTCTTTAATGGAAACATAGTTAAAGGTGTTCTTACTAAATTTCAATATATATCTTGATTACTTTTGTATCTCCACGTTTGTAAGTACCTTTCATTGTTTTGTCATTATTCGCTCCTAATAAAAGCTCATTGTCACTAATAAGGACTTATATTTATAGCGCTAATTTTTTTGCTTTTAAATTTAAATCACTTATTTTTAGTAATTACGGTTGGGGAGCCAATGTTAGGGTTATACAATTGGAACTTTGTAATTGTTATCTAAATTGTATTTATTTTTTTTTTCTTCTTATTCATAGAAATATTTTTGTATAAGAATGATTAGTTCTAAGATCTTTGAATACTCAGTATTGTATTTATTTATATTGCTCACTAAATTGAAATACCTTTTGTATAAATATGATTATTAGCTCTAAGATCTTTTGAATACTCAGGAATGTATTGCTGTGTAATATGATTTTTTGGCCATATAGGCTTAGTATTACTGAATAAATGAATAAATAAATAAATAAATATATATATTGGCGCCAGCTCTGGCATTATGGTAAAAAATCGCCACGGCCATTTGGGAGGATCCATAGTTATATTCTTGTCTCAATCATCTACATTTATATAATCGGCGGCTCCCTTATCGTTGTCAACAGAGATTTCGCATTAAAAGCACTAACTCGCTCGCGAAAATTAACATTAACGTTTAATAGTATTTTCGGCAAACTTTAAAGGAAATAAGTGACATATTCCCCCTTCGAACCTTGAACATGTTAGAATTCAAGTTCAAAAAAAGTTTTTAAATTTTAGTTATAGTTTCATACCAGTAATTAAGGGGATTAAACTTTTGAAATACTCAATGTATTTGTTCTTAATTAAGGTACTAAATTAATTTTCTATGGGAAACAATTATTAGCTTATTAAAAAAAGGATAATGACATCTTAGTAGTCCTCCAACATGTATTATTTTACCAATTTTTTTATCGTACATTTCAAGTATATTCAGGGATAAAAATTCGAAAGGAAATTTTTTGCATATTTTTCATCTGAAAAGTTAAAACAAAAAATAAAAAAATCTGAGATCGTCTTCTTTTATTTGTTATCCATATTACAATTGTACAACTAAGTAAAATACAGAAATAAATGTTTGAAAAATGTAATATCCTTTAAAAAATTAAAAGTCTTTTGAAAAGGAAACAAAACCTGCGAATTGAAAAGTGAGTATATAGTCCTGCTTTATATTGTCACTACTATCACTTGAATACAGTTTTGTTCATGGGTCATAAATGGATACGATCGGTGTCATATACTTGGTATTGGGTATAAGATTTCAATTACGAAAATTACTTTTTACTAGTTTTACGAATCAAGAGTTAAAATTTGTTCCCAAATGTTAGTGCCCACAACATTTTGGAACAACTTTTTTCGAAGAAAGTTTATAGGTACACAATATTAGTTAAAACAAACAAAAAAATTAAAAAAAAAATTGTAATTTTTGTAACTCAAAAAACTAATGATGCAGTTTGATTCCTCATGTCCGTGGCCGGTCTAGTCTTTTTTTTCGATTACCACAGTGTTATTGGTAAGTTACTACATTGTAATCCAGTGCGTAACAATTTTAAACACACCTTACTCGACAAAGAAGAATATTTAACAAGGATCTACATCTTCGCATTGTTTTATGTGTGTTTTTTTTAAGTTTTGCTGTTTCTGGATACCATTCATTTTGAAAGCCACTTTCAATGACAGTTCTATGAACATGTCGGCTTTTATGTATATCCTTAATGTTCCTGTTTTCCTTTAGCTCACCTATCGACATGTGATTTCGGCTGTTTTATTTCAAGTTTAATGCTGCTGCGTTCTGTATTCTTCACACACACAGAAAAGAAAACAAAGTTATTGATCTGTTTTATGGTAATGCTGCTGCTATCTTCTTATTGTTTAGGTTAACATTTTATGCGTACGTTTCTCTTACACGATTTATAAATTTGGCCTTAGGTGGTCTGTCATTTTGACACTAGCGCTGTCAATACATACGACGATGACGACGACGAAGATTCAGCTTCAGGTGCTAAGAGTTACGCTCATGTATCCCAGGGTGTATGTAAAGATACTAAGCGGAAGAGAAGCATCTGTCATGTTTTGGGATTTTAAGCGGCACAACACAATGTATGTGTATATTGCTGGTGTATAGCAGATTTCTCTTTTTTGTGGTTTCATCTTAAGATTTGATTTTGTTTAGTCTTTTTCAAAAATCCTTTGTGGCTGTGTGAGGTCTTCTTAGCACTCGTGTAACTTAAGTATGAGCCACCGTAATGCTATTGTAAAAGAGTTTGTGGTGGTGTTAACAGCTTTTCAGGATGTAACAGCATTATAAGCGGATAATAACGATAAAAGTCAAGCGCTTTGGTTTTAATTTTTCTTTAAAATATCTTTCAAGTTGTTTTCAACTCAAACTGTAACAAGGATCGTATTATCTGTTTGGCTGTATTATTGAACGTAATGATAAACAGATATGTATGTAAAGAAAAAGCAATGCACTTTTGGTAAATTCTGGAATATCAGCAACGCAATTCTACAAATTTACTAACGAACAACACTGTTTGTAAAAAAACGGGGCAAACAGAAGAAATTTACAATTTCAAAATAAATTCAGATAATATCAGTCTATTAATATAACACCGTTTACGTAAATAATGAATCGTGCGCAGATAATACAAAATTAATGGAAACTTTTTTCACTTAAAAAAAAAATGTATGTATGCAAAAATTTGTTGTTTTTTGTTTTTAGATATAAAAAATTCCTGAAGATGCCATCCAAAGGAAGGCGAAAAATCGAATAAAATAAATAAAAAATAAAAATTTACAAAAACAGACCTAGAGCTTGAAAAATCATTTATAAGGTAATTACTTTATTATAAAATAAATATACTTACTTACTTAAGTGGCCCATTACAACTAATGAACGTGGTTCATAAACTTGGGGCGAATTCCACACGCTTCGGTCTTCTGCGTGTGTTTTCCAGTAATCCCTCTAGATGGTGGCATGTCGCCTACCACTTGGTCCTTTCAACGAAGATTGGGTCTCCTACTCTGCGTCGCCCTTCAGGTTCGCCTTCAAACACCTTTCCATCCTGGCAACATTTCCCAGCCATCTTAGTCGTAGCATTCTGACTCTTTTAGCTACGTCGATGTCGTGGTAAAGCTCATACAGCTCATGGTTCATCCGATGGTGAAACTCGCCGTCGACACAGATAGGTTTATATATTTTTCGTAGTACTTTTCTCTCGAATACTCCCAGGTGTTGTATGTCTGTTGTCGCAAGCATCCACGATTCGGCAACATTTAACAGAACGGGTGAAATGAACAGCTGGTAAAGCTGTTTCTTCGTATCTCGAGATAAGGTGGTGTTACTAAAGTGCTGCCGAAGTCCATAAAAACATCTAATGGCGAGCACTATTACATTACTGGCATTATTTTTCTTTTTGACGGAAGATCCGAGCGAGGTAATCTATATACTACATTAAAAAAATAATTTTCGACGTTCACGGTGCGTTCCTATCAAGTGTACCTTCTGTTTGTCGAAATCATTATTTTTGCTGACTCCTTTTCTAGTGATCAGAAAATTGCATTAACATCCCGCAGATTTCGGCCAATGATGTCTATATCATCGACATAGGCTAGTGGCATATGGCTCCTGTGGAATATGGTGCCAGATATGTTGACACAAGCTTTTCTCATCACCTGCTCCATAACTATATTAAATAGTGTACAGGACAAGCTATCACCCTTTTCGTGTTAAATGGTTCAGAGTGATCCTTACCAATTTTAACCGATGATTTCATATTTTCCAGGTACATCTGCAAATTCGAATTAGCTTTGCAGGAATACCAAACTTAGACAGGGCCTCATATAGCCTATTCCTTATCGGAGAGTCGAAGGCAGCGACAAAAAGGTGGTAGGTATCGAAGTTCCTTTTATGAGTTTTTTTTCAGGATTATTCGTAAGGTGAATATTTGATCAATCGTAGATTTACCAGATCTAAAGGCGCACTGATATGGTCTAATTAGTTTTTCAACAATTGGCTTTAGACGTTCACACATTACACTCACTACGATCACCTTTCTTGTATATGGAACATAACAGACTGATACTCCAATCTCCAGCATGCTCTCCTCTAGTCATATATTCTTCATGAATTGATGTACGCTTCTTATCAGATTCTCCCCACCTGTCTTAAACAATTAAGGCGGGAGACCATCGGCTCCAGCCGCTTTGTTTTTTTTTAATGCGGGATATTGCCACACGTATTCCGCGGAGACTCGGAGGTAGACAGTTAATACCATCATCATGGATTTGAATAGGGTCTTCTGGAGTGGTGTCCGTACCCAGCAAGTTTCTGAAATGTTCTCTCCATATCTTCAGAACATTATCCGGGTCCGTCAATAGCTGGCCATCGCTGTCCTTGCAGGAGGGCAAGGGCTTTCGGGCTTCCCCTCTACTTTGGAGCAACTCTGTGCATTCATCCTCTGTCTCTTTTGCAGCCCCTTCTTTGCCGTCTAAAAAGACGAATTGCTTTTTCTGTCTTGCCATTGGCTCCAGTTTCGCCCTGTATGCAGCAACTGTCTCTCTAGCTTGGAGTAACCAAGCACGCTTCTCGCAGTCCGTTTTATGGAGTCTTATATGTATTACCACTACGCTGTAATATTACAGGGGTTGAATCATTTCGTAGCAGTTGAGTTAGGAGGTTGGAGTAGGCATCAACTACCTCTGTGGTCCGCAGTTTATCGATATCCAGCTTTAGTTGTGCCCAGCTTAGCCATGTGCGTATCTTAACTGCGGTAAGGTAGTGATCGGAGTCAATGTTTGCACCCCTGATCACTTGTACGCATAGAACACCCTATCTATATTATTCCTCGTCAATTGATCTGGAGATAACCATGTTCCCTTATGAATATTTCTATGGTCTAGTGCTGCTAACTAGCCGCAGACAAATAAATCAGTATGAAGCAGTATGTTCGACGTTTCGGTGTGCAGAATGCGGTTTCCTTGCCTATTTAAAGCATTAAAATCGGCTAATACAATTTTGATGTCTAGCTCGGACTACGGTCATATCAATTTTTTAGGCTCTCGTAAAACTTGTCTTTGTCCTCATCGCTTTTCACTTCTGTCGGAGCATGGGCACATATATGGTGGCTATTTCTTCACACACCGGGTTGAACCGTGAGACTCGGTGTCGCAATCTCTTGCCAACCACAAATCCGCAGCCAAACTCGTGCTTGTTCTCATGGCCACTATAGTATATGCTGCAAGTCTTCATGCGCGAGCACCCATGTCCTGTCCACCGGATATCCTGTAAAGCGGTTATGTCAGCCTTGTATTCTTCGAGGACTTCCCCCAGTTGGATGGGGGAATTGTTCTAACATTCCAGTTTGGTCCGTTCGTTTGCTGTGGTGATCAACATTTTGGGGGGTCCATTTTAAGCTATCCTTACTTCTTTTCATTGCAATAGTTCAAACGTCGGTGGCGGGTTGCAAGTCCAGTATTGTATGTACCGACAACATTTCAACAATCTCCTAGGCAAGCTCTTACCACTGAGCACTAAATTTTTTCCAAAGCTGTCTAAAATCATACTTACACTCTAAACGTGAACTAATAACATCTATATACATTGACAAATTACTCTAAAAGGCACATACTCGCATACGAAAATAGCTAACGTAAAACGTTTTTGATACACACTTTGCCATACTATTAACTTCTCTAATCATTTTAAGCTTCCGTCTAGTTTTAAACCGCTTATCGCTTAGGGTATCCAACTAATATAGCATACATGCACAATACACTTCTCGACATATCCATATGTATGTTATATTGTTACTAACAGATGCATTTATGAATTAACGTTCTACGCTCTACATGTGATTATTTTGCAAGTCACCGGCAACTGGCGTAAGCTTATGCGCAACTGTGCAACGTGTGACCGTCAGTCAGTCAGTCAGTTAGTCTGTAAGACGAACGAACCTAACTAACTACTAGTTAGCTACGTGGTGTAACCAATAAACGGGTAACCGTACCAGCGAGTCAGCAACGAAATGCATGTTTATGTGACATTTTTTATTCGTTTGAAAATGTTCTTTTCACACGTAAAAATGTTATTAAAACGTAACCATAAATTGTTATTAATATTAACAATATTTTCTTAATAACCATATTTTTGTTCTGTGCACCTATTCGGGATGTACATGTCGACGTAAACGACGAATCTTGTGTGTGTGTGAAAAAATGGAAGACGAAAAACAGCAAACAGCTAAAAGTATAAAATTAATTACGCCATAAATGTGTATATGTACGTATATGCAAATTATATAATTTTTAGAAGTAGAGGATTTAGATTTTTTTTTATGGAAAATGCAGTGTTACTTTTGAATTACGCCTTAAATTGTGTTATGGAATATGTTTGCAATGGGGAGAAGCAATTATAATATATATGAATTAAAAAATTTATTTATTATTGATAAAATATGGAATATTTTACATTATCGATCATATTATTATTACAAAAATTAAAATATAATAAATTTACTTATTCCATAAATGCCTTATTAGACAAAGTTTAACATTGTTAAAATATTCAAAGTAGCAGTAAAATCTTTGTGTTATGATCTATTATTGTTGGAAAATTTAGATCAAACTATATATGATCAAAATGAATGGTGCTAAATATATAAACGAATCTTATATAAGGTCTTCCATTTTACCCATTTAAAAAAAATCAATAATCTGTTAGTTACGTTTATACTCGGTTAAAGCCGCTTATATGGATAACTGAACAGAATAGAGTAAACGAGAACACGTTATATATAAAAAAAAAATAAAACTATTTGCTTACTTTTACCTTTTGTATCTAAATCTGATGATAAACAATATTTACTACAATTTGTTTGGCTCAAGAATGATAACACTGTGATTTTTTTTTTTAAACTTTAAATTACCTTAATGAACTCGCTAGTTTTAACCAAATTCAGACACGAGGAATCGAACTGAATCATTAGTTGTTTTCAGTTATCATGAGACCTTCATACAGATTTTTTTATTTTTTTACTCAAGGGTATAGTCTTAAAAGCCCAACCCGATTTTCGACTAGCTATAGTTGGGTCTGCGGGGGTTTTCTAATTAGAATTGTCTGGTCGTTATTCACTTTGGAATAACCAGAATCTCTCTGTGGAAGTCCTCAAGCAGCTTACAACGTCCGATAGAACACGTGTTAAAAGGCATAATACATACAAATGTGTAATTTTTTCCACCTTTTTGACCACGCCCACTAAAACCTCCCATTTAAGTCGGCTGTTCGTGTAGTGTATGGGCACCTCATTTTTTCCAAAATATTTCAATGACAGCTTGATGTGTTGCCTATATGATGATTTTGAAACCATAGTTACTTAAGTGACATTTGGCGCAATACCAAGCAACCTAAATGACATGCCAACACCGATGCGTCTTAAGGAGTAGGTAACAGAAATTATTGAAGCTTAACACAAAGGCTTTGACAGCCTCAAGAAACTAAGATCAGCCGCGGTGGCACAAAGTCACAAATTTTACACAAAACAAAGTTTTATGAAAAGGCGAAGCAAATGGAACCCTTCATATAAGTACCATGATTTAAGAGTTTGCATCTGAAATATGACAAATGTCCTACAAGGCTGACATCACGAAAGAACATTTACTGCTGCCACGAAGAAAGACGCGAATATGGATGTGGTTTCATAGTTCGCAAGGGACGTCGACGTCTGGTCTCGCGGTTTAACCCTGTAAGTGATCAAATAGCCACTATACGCCGTAAGGCGAAATATTTTTACAGTAAAGATGCATTCTATGAGCGCCTGGAGGAAATATATGACCGCTAACCGGGAAATTTTAATGCTAAAAAAAGGATAGGGAAGATGCTTTTGGTTTAGCATTCGAAAAATTCAGTTGATACAACTCCTCCGATAACGGATTGAGACTGGGTAGCTTCACGTCGGCAAGACACAAGGTACTGAGTGGAACCAGATTACCGCATAATGATATCCCCAAGGCAACCTGGATGATATGGCGATCGTAGGAAAGCAATATTGTCTCGGATCAGCACCTAGTTGCAGCCAAGTTACGCACGTGATAAAGTAGTGCTTAAGACGCACGAAAGCAAGATATCACAAAGCTGCATAGCATTTAGTTACAACCTAGTGTCTGCTCTAACCAACTCCCTCAATTACCTTATACAAACCGCTCTTATTCTGATGTTCCCGACCCACAGTGGCAGCTGGGAATTGTATGACCACTGTTGCATCGACATTACTAGGTTATGAAAAACCACGCTGAGACAGGTCTGGTACGATGAGTGTAGCCAATGGTAACGCGAACATTGGCGAACGATGTTATGAGAAGAGGAGGGAGATGAAACGCTTCTTCAAACGGAAAAAGTGTACGGAAGAAAAGAGCTAAAGCCCGAATGTTCTATCAAAAGGTAAAAAGCTGAAGTTGTGGAGCAGGGATCCTTACTTGCAGAGATGGAAATATGGTCACAGACACATAGTGACCACTTATATACTATGCCCGTTCACGAAGGCGCAAGAAGTACGAAATCTCTTCAATCGGCTGGAAAAATATACGCACCAGCTCATAACCACGATTTGGCTAAATAAATTTATTGCTGATGATTGTATTTTATGTCCTGTGCTTAAGGAAGGCGATCCAAGTGTATGTACCAATTATCGCGGGATCTGCATTTTACCTATCGCTTACAAGGTTCTGTGTTATGTGAAAGACTACAGCCCATTTTAGGGAACCTGATAGGACCTTATCAGTGTGGCTTTAGACCTGGTAAATCTACGACCGACCAGATATTCACATAACGACAAATCCTGGAAAAGACCCTAGAAATGGAAATCGAACACTACCATCTGTTCATCGATTACAAAGCTGGATTCGACAGTCCGATACGACAGAAACTGTTAGAAGTTATGGCTAAGTTTGGTATCCCCGTGAAGGTGATACAACTTTGCGGGATCAAACTGACTGGTGATAAATGGGGGCAAAACCGAGTTATTTGTTTCAACGAACAAAGAGACCACTTGTCTGAGACGCTTCTATAACTTTTAAGTGGTAGATGATTTTGTCTACCTCCGTCATAAACAAAAATAATAATGTCAGCAAGGAAATCAAGAGACGAGAATTGAACGCAAACCACTGCTACTATGCGCTAAGCAAGCGATTTAATGACGAATAACAAAGATCTAAGTCTATCAGACTCTGATCCTCCCTATCTTGCTCTAAAACGCAGTATCGTGAGTAATGACACAAGGGGTTCAATCTATTCTGGGAGTCTTCGAGAGAAAAATACTTCGCAAAATATTTGGACCCATCATCGTTAACGGCGAGGATCGTCGTCGAATGAACCACGAGCTGTATGAACTGTACAAAGATATAGACGTAGTCTAGGGCGTTGAAATAAACCGAATGCGCTGGCTTGGACACGTTGTACAAATGGATGAAAATGTTCCAGCTCGAAAGGTTTTCGTCAATAAACTCGATGGGCGGCGAAGGAGGGGGCGACCAAAACTTCGTTGGATGGACCAGGTGAAACATCTGTTATCTACACTTGGTGCGACTAACTATCAACGGAGCGCAAAAGACTAAAGCGCTTAGAATTATTTTCTACGTGTGGCTACTGATAGATGCATTTCTATTGCTGCTACCAATTGACAATAAGAAGAAAAAGGATCAAAAAGAAAAAAAAAATTCTTAATTTTTTTAAAATAATAAAAAAAAAATTTTGGTTTTTTTATTAATTTTTTATAATATAACAAGAGAGCCGAACAGGCCGTGGCATAGTGGTTAGAACACTCGACTACCATGCGGGAGATCGCAGGTTCAAACCTGGCTCCAGTCATCTTAAAAAAGAATAAAATTGTTCTTTCATTGTCGGCTCCCCTCGAATGTTGTTGACAGCAACTTCGCAGTATAAGTGTCGAGTCAATCGGCGTGTCTAGTAAGAGCTTCTCAAACAGTGACGTTCGCATTCGTCGATAAACAAGTAGGTGCCGTTAGTTGTGAATCTAAAATAGAAAGCGTGTTAATTCACAACAACGCGAGAAGCGATCCCATACCTCATTCATGGGGTGCAAAGGGAAATTAAGTAAGTAAGTAACAAGAGAGCCTAAAACGTGACAAATTCCCCTATACAATACTTACTAACTTCAAATCGATATTAAATTATGTTATTATGGCATGTAAATTGACAAAACGAATGATGCAGAACTTCCTCTTTTTGGGGCTACTTTCACGTGCAGTTCTCAGAATTGAGTCCCAATTCAATGAGCCGAAAAATGTTGTACTGTGCAAGTTGACGAAAATTATGAAATTTTAGTCATTGGCATGCCATCATTGACTGCTACCTAAATCTCTCTCGTATTGACCAAATAGACGTATTAATTTTTTTTAAATAACTTACAAAAGAAAAGTTCATTAATTTTTGTAAACGCCTCCTACAACCCCACAGGCACAAGCTACATTTTACCATCATAGTGATGATTGTCAATCTCGTACAAAATAAGTCCGAAACTATAAAAATTACTAAAAGCAAATAGCAAAATCCAACCATATCGAAAACCTATAATCTTTATTGGAATTTACTGGCATACATTGTTTGAACAAAACTTTTGGGGCTTAGCAATATTTGTGGATTAAGCACACAGAGCAGAGCTTTCTCTGGAGTAAACGAGTAGACCAAAGTAATATTTGTTTCAAAAGTGAAACACAGCAACAACTATGTACAAAAAAACATATATTGTGAGTAAGAAAATGTCTGTCCTTGCTACGACCCGAAACCAATGTCGTCTGTCCGTCCAGCCATTCGCCAGTTTGTCTGTCCGTCCGTCTGTCGGTGTATGTCAGGCCATTTTTGTGAATTCCAATCCTGGATAGAAACAAACTACTACACTGGGCCACAAGTAGACATGGCTCTGTGACGACGACGAAGACCAAGAAGAGGAGGGTGCTCAGGGCTGTGCACACATTGTGCGGCGGTGCCTGTCAGTTAAAGTGATTGACAGTTTGACTTGAGATCTTCGTAAATGTTTTATTTCGCTTGTGTTACGCTGATTATTATTATTATTATTACGTGTTACGGCGAATTAACAGGAAAACATATACACATACACACGCACAGATACACTTGCACTAGCACTCGCACTCGCACTGCCATTCACAGTCACCGGGAGGAGACAACGTTTGGGTCCAAAGAATGCGTTGCTGGCTGGCTGGGGCAAAAGTAGAGGAGTAGAAATTACCCGAGCATTCGGTATAAATAAATAACTAAAACAACAACCACGTTACGATACGATACGATACGATTATTCGTTGTATTGTATCTCTCAAGATTGAAATTGGTAAGGGTAATGGGAAATGAATATAAAAATCAAATAAAAGATTAGGGTAAATTATATATTTGTTTTCTACATTGTTTGCCTGCTGCTGCTGTTGCTGCTCACTCACATTTACGCTCGTACGCTCCTCCACCATTTTGATATTACAATACAAAATGAAAAAAAACCAAACAGAAAAGAAACAAGTAAAGCAAATTGTACACAATTGTATAAGCGGAATTTACAAATTAGCTCTGGAAGTGTAATAACAAAACAGCAAAGTTGATTGAAATGTGCGAAGGAGCTCTGTGTACTTGATGAAGGGGAGAACAGGAGTTGTGTGTTTTGTACATTTTACAAGGTTGTATTTGTCAAGAAAAGTAAACATTATGATAACGAAATGATGCAGTGTATAGAGGTACCTATATATATTTCGACATGACTTTTTAATTGTGTTTTATTTGAACAAATGAATTAATATGCAGTTTGTAGAAATTGCAAATGAATTTCCAATAAGTCTGAAAAATTATACAATTTTCCACTTATAGCTGTTAAAATTAATAACAAATTTATTTTAAAAGTATAAAAATAGGAATTTTAAAAATTAAATGACCAATATGTGATCCTTGATCATTTGACGATGCTGTATTCTGAGCCGAGCCGAGTCAATGACACCTTGACAGATGTTTCATGAAATATTTTCCATTTTCCCACAAATTTTTCTTTTTCTTCTTATTTGGCAACAGCAATTCAACCATCAGTAGCCACACACAGTAAGGAATTCCAACCGCTTTGGTCTTTTACTCTGTGTGGATAGTTCGTGACAAGTTTAGATAATAGCTCCCAGTCTATCTAACGAAGTTTTTTATACAGCTCATACTTCATTCGACGGCAGTACTCGCCGTTAACGATGATAGGTCCAAATATATTTAGTAGCTTTTTTCTCCCAGAAGTCTCCCAAAGATTGATCCGCTTGTGTCATTACCCAAGATTCTGCGCTATATAGCAAGACAGGTAGTATCAGTGTCTGGTAGAGTCAGAGATGGCTTTGTTATTAAATCGCTTTGCCATCAATACTTCTCTTTTGATTTCCAGCCAGATGACTGACAAAATCATTTCCCACTTTAAAGTAATAGTTGTCTACTTTTACGCAGCGTACTCAAGGAGTAGATTCTTTGTTCGTTAAAACAAATAACTTGGTTTTGTCCTCAGTAATAACCAGTCCGACATCTTTCGACTGCTCAATGCTTGACAAGGCTGCAGTAACATCCCGCAGTTCTCAGCCAATGATATCTATATAATGGCTTTTGTTAAAGATGGTGTCAGTCGTGTTTATCGCTGCCTTCTACATGATCATCTTCATTAAGCTATTAAAGAGATTGCATGACAAGCTGTCGCCTAAAGCCTCGCTTGGTAGCCAATGGCTCTGTCAGATTGTTGCATTTTTTTGCTAAAGACTTCGTGACATTCAGTGTGATCCCACAAAGCCGTACCAGCTTCGCGGGGATACCATTCTTATCGGACTGTCGAATGTAGCTTTGCAATCGCTTTGTGCAGGATTTGACGTAGTGTTACTATCTAGTCGCTAGTCGATTTACAAGGGTATAACAATTAGGGAGTATGAACATGTCCGAGCGGAACATTGTGCCATTTGATGTAAAAAATACATGACCGCAATTTGAGTAAGATCGGACAACTATTTCCCGTGTTCCAAAGAGGTCAAAGTAAATCCTAAATTTTTTTCCAATGTTTGAATAAGGAAATATGTAATAGTCAAATTGTGGCGTGCGTGGGTGGAGTCTCGGACCTTTTTGCCAACTTGGTTATATCTCTTCTTTACTGTGTTTTTTTTCAGGACGTTCAAATTATTATTATGACTTTAAAGGTTTCTTTTAAATGGGGCTTGGCACAGCCTACTTTAGCCTGGCTGATATTCATACTGTACCAAAAAACACAGACCAAATATTAGTTTTACGCCTCTTTTAGTTCATGAAATACAGCCTTTTAAAGTTTCAAGTTTTATACCACGCCCACTGATCCGATCTCGCCCATTTTTTGTTAGATCACTAACTTTGCCATACAATTTTCTAGGCTATTGGAGACACGGTCTTCCAGATATTGCGGTTCAAACTAGGGTCCAATGGGCGGTAATTAAAAATTAAAGTACCCTATTTTTACCACCGACCATACAGCTACATTCTATGAAAATATCAAAAAGATCGGTCAAACTGTTTTCGAGTCTATGAGGTACTAAAAAATACAACTAAACAAACACAAACTCATTTTCATAAAGGTATATACATTTGACTTTTGACCTCTTTGGGGTAAGGCGTAAAGTTGGCCGGTTTTGCTCAAATTGTGACCATAACCGTTTTACAACAACTGACACAATATTCCGCTCGGGCATTGTATGCGATGGGTAAAAGGCCTAACCCGCGATAGTTAGTACAAACAATTGCATCGCCTTTCTTAATCACAGATTCCAATCATCGGGTATGTATTCCTTATGCCAAATCGTGTTTATGAGCTGGTGCATGCACGTTGCCGGCTTTAAAAAGCTCTGCCGGCAGTCCATCGGCTCCCGCAGCTTTGTTGTTTTTAAGCCGTGCAATTGCGTTGCTGATCTCTTTTAGGTTCGGTGGTGGACATTTCATCACTTATGCTGCTATTTGAGAACGAGCGAAGAACGAAAGTGTTACCTCCATATTTGCACCACACTCTGAGTGTTCATGAGCGGATTTCCATCTATGCCTTTACATGTAGGGATCCCTGCTGCACTTGAATCGCTTGCTTTTTACCTTTAGGCAGATCTTATGGTTTACATCAATTCCTATAATTTTGATATTCAGGATCGCTCTTATATTCACTAGACACTTTATCCGCCTAAAGAGGCTTTTAATCTCCTTTCTCTTCTCAACATAACGCTCCGTCAATGCACGCGTTACCATTGGCTGCAGTTTTGCCCTGTATGCAGCGTCCTTTTCTTCAGACATTTCGCGACGTTCCTAATAGTACCAGGTTTGGTCTGAGCGTGGTTTTTCATAACATAAAGAGTTTTTCAATGAGATGTGTTACTGTGAATGGTCCGCTATTTCGGTAGCTGTCACTGTTGAAGCTTTTATTCTTTGACATTTGACAAGTAGAAACTACGCCATTGCTAAAAATGGAACGATACACGCTTCAACAACGCATTGAAATTATTAAAAATTCACTACAAAAATGGTGGAAATCTTGCAGTCACAGTTCACAAAACTAAAGCAGCGCAAAGATCCTTGTCGGACCGCAAAACAGAAATTGGTGGAAAAATTCGAGCTGTTGGAACAAGATAGTGATATGAAGAATAAAACCCCTGCACGTCGCTCAAGAACAACTAAGAATATTGGTGCTGTAGCCCAAAGTGTTGAAGAAAACCCAGGTTTGGCCATTCCTCGTCGTTCTTTGGAATTGGGCATTCCACAAACGTCATTACACCGTATTTTGTATAAAGACTTGGGTCTTAAGGCTTATAAAGTTCAGTTAACCCAAGAACTCAAGCCGACCGATCATCAACAACGTCGAAACCATTGTTCTCTTACGGGAGAAGTTTCCACCGAGATCTTGTGATTTGACACCTTGCGACTTCTTTCTTTAGGGCCACGTGATAGATAAGGTCTACGCCAATAGCCCAGCGTCGATTCAAGACCTCAAAGTTAAAATTCGTAAGGCTATCGAGGACATAGGACAGCCACTTTGCGATTTAGTTATGGAAAATTTCATGAAAAGGATATGGTCCTGTAAGCTTGCTCGTGGTGGCCATTTGGTTAATGTTGTTTTTCATTATTAACGGCATACCTTCATCTTTATTATGAAATAAAAATCCGATCATTTATCTCAAAATATTGAATTTTTCATTAAATACCAAAATAACACCTCTGGAAAATCCTTTAGTAGGGTCATTGCGGCAGTGGTCATAGAATTTGCAATATGCTGCCATTGTGTGTCAGGAACATCAGAATTATGGCGGTTTGTTCGAAGTAATTGAGAGAGTTGGTTGAGTAGGCATTGCCTACCTCGGTGGTATGCGGCTTAGAGATGTTTTGCTTTCTTTGCGTTTGGTTAAAATCGTTTTTAGCTCTGATTTATCGTGTGCCTACTTTAGCTGCAACTAGGTGGAAATCTGTGTCAATTAGAGTGTTCAAATACCTCCTTTTTTTAGAAACCCGGTTTCCGAGTTATTCGAAAAATTGATTTTTTAGAAAAATCGGATTTCGAATACAGCATTTACAAGAAAACCGGTTTAACCGGTTTTTTTCGGTTATTTCCTAAAAAGTTAAAAATATTTATAAAAAAAATAACTTGATTTAAAAAAAATGCATTTATTTAGTATGTAATATTAATACACCCAATGCGATCGTGCCCAAATCCTACATTTAATAAAACTATAGCAGGACAACGTTTTGGAGAAAAAACTGGAAGTCTAGCTACGCCCCATCTGGTACCTCCCATACCCATCAGGTACCACCTACTTTAGAAATCGATTAATATTATTAATAGATCCAACGCGCTCGTCACCAAATTCTGTTTTTAGTAGGGCTCAAACAGGATACAATTTTGGAGAACCAATTTTTAAGTCTAGCCACGTACCTGCTGGTACCTTCCATACAAATGCACCATTCCGCCCACTTCAGAGATGGAGTAGTAATATCAATACACCCAACGTGATCGTCTCCAAATTCTGTATTTAGTAAAGCTAAATCAGGATAAAGTTTTTAAGTCTAGCCACGCCCCTTCTGAGACCTCCATAAAAATGTACTATTCCGCCCACTCTAAAGATGGAGAAGTAATATCAATACACGCAACGTGATCGTGCCCAAATTCTGTATTTATTAAAGCTAAATCAGGATAAAGTTAAAAAAAAACTTTAAGTCTATCCACGCCCCTTTTGGTGCCTCCCATACAAATGTACCACTTAGCCCACTTTAGAATTCGAGTAATGATATCAATATACTAGAAAATTGACTTTTGAGTCTATTATTCTGTTTTGTTTTTTTAAAGCTTGATACAGAAAACACGCGCTCACTTATTGTGGAAGTAGGATTTATTGACAAAAGAGGGTTAAGAAGGATGTTGAGCTTTTCTGTCCTTTTATTAAATCTATCGAAATAGTTGAAATCATCATATTGGCTTGTGTCATTGCAATTTGTTTTCACTGGTGAAAGACAACCATTTGGAGCTTCCCCCATCTCACAATCTGAACTGTTACTAGACTCTGCCGTTGTTGGGGAAATTGCAGAATAAAGTCTTTTAAAAAGCTCGTTAGCAAATTCCATCGTTTCCGTCTTTTTAGACTACTTTACACAGGATTAGCTTGTTGAATATTTTTAGAAGCTTTGGAAAATTTTAAAATTAAATTTCAAATTAATTTAGAGAAATCTTTTTACATTTTATAAACAAGAATGCTTTTAGAAGCTTTGTAAAATTTTAAAATTCAATTTGAAACTAATTTAAAAAAACCGAGTACCCGAAGGAAAAAACTCGGTTAAACCGGTTATTCGAAAATAGCATTTTTGCAAAAACCGGCATACGGTTTTAAATAACAAAACCGGTTTACGGTTTTTCGGTTTCGGTTTTGAACACCCTAGTGTCAATATATGCACATCGCATCAAACGCTCGACCGTCCTAATTCAGTATTAAAATCTCGCAGAACAATTAAAATGTCAGGACAGGGCAGCGGTCATGTTTTTCCTACTAGTTGCTTTATTTAAGAAGTTTGGCCTATTAGGTCACAAGGCCCGATTCTTTCTTGGGGCTGCCAAAGCCACTAAGAGAGCCTCTGTGTTGAACTTCTGTAAATTCTGTTACCTACTTCCTAACACGCATTGGTGGTAGCATGCCTTTTTGGTTGCTCAACATTGTGTCTTTTCACATTTGCATGGCATGGCTCGAGGAACACGTGATGAATCGGACGTTGTGAAACGCTTAGGGACCTCCAAAGATAGATTCTGGTTATTCCTAAGTAAATAATGATCAGAAAACTCAAAATAGAAAATCGACCATTTTCTCTTCAATAGCCTCTGGCATGCATCTGTGGTATATGCTAGAAAGTGTATGTATCATATTAAAGCACATTAGCTGGGATAGGAAAAAACATTGGGTAGTATGGGAGGTTGACTGTGTTGAAATTTGGCATACTCTGTTTTTTTTATTCTAGAGCTTATATGTACCAAATTTGAACAACCGTCCCCTGATGTTGACAGGAAAACTATGAAAAACTTTCAATAATTTAATCTTTAAGAAATGTCAAGTCCTTTTATATTCAAACGCGACCAAAATCTTAAAAAACTTAGTACACAGTATTGCTTCGTTTTGTGCCAGCAGTACAAGACCCAAAATAAGTGTTATAGTTCTACATCAGTGGTTTGAATTTAGTTTTAGTCCTTTCACAAGCTCCATTTAATAATATTTACTCTAAATTTAGTTGTTAGTGAGTCTTTTCCCCGAACTTGCAGTAATTTTTTGTCAACTTCAAAACCCCTTAGCAATACCCCATTAGGACATACAAAGTCAACATCATTTACCCATTGATTGACTGAGATGCATTTAAGAATGATGAAATTGATTTTAACCACAATTGTTAAAAACCACAGAGTAAAAGTAATTTTCTATACTAAATGTACAATATATAGCCAACCTGTTCATGCCAACATATGTTGCCAAAGCTTACGATGATGCCGTGTAGATTTCATTAAGTGTTTAAAATAATTTAATTTTGTATAATTGCCCTTAAATGACCTTTGCTAATAACATGCAATCATCATAATAAGCGTAAAATTGTTGAGGGTATACATATAGTATTTGTATAATTCAATGACTTCGGTTGTTAGAGTGTGAGAGAAAAAAAAGTAACATCTACTTAATGGAATTGATAATCATATGTTAGCTGGTATGAGTGTGAATTTATTATGAATCCAAATTTTTATACTTTTTTAATGCGTCTTTTTTTTCCTCCTCTCTCCTCATTGAATATGAAGTCAACTGACATAAGATTCATAGAGTGCAACATTTCGATTGGATGCTAAATGATAAAATATTCATAAACTGCGTGTTTTCAGATGAGGTTGTAGCTGTTATATTTGAATTTTAGATGATTGCATGTTTCATATAATTTGTTTTTAGTTTATAGTATTTTTTTTTTCAGGGGCTGATTGTTGTTTTTTTTGCTTTTGTTAAAAACATTTTATTAAAATGACAGCTAGCGCTGTGGGATATGTTATTTAATTTTCTAAAGGCTTCATACAAAAAAAGCCCACAAATCTGTACAAAAACACCAGTCAAGAATAGCAGCATGTAAGATAGTGATTTGTGCAGTTGGCATCGATGACTATGAAGTGCCCTATAAAAGTATGGACATTATTCTAGCATTTTATGTCCTAATGTCGCGACTACCATGTGGGAGATCCGTGGTTCGGTTCCCGGTTCAGTCATCTACATTTTTCTTTCATTGCCGGCCCCCTCGTTGTTGTAGACAGCAACTTCACAGTATAAGTGTCAAGTCAATCGGCAAGTCTAGTAGAAGCTTCTAAAACAGTGACGTTCGCTTACGTCGATTAACAAGTAGGTGCCGTTTGTTGTGAATCTAAAAATAGAAAGCATGTTAATTCACAATAACGCGAGAAGCTATCCCATGTGGTGTAAAGGGAAAGTAATGTGATGGCTTATAAAAATCTATGACAAGGATTTTTAAATGTTACAAATGCCAAGTTATAAAGCTGGAAATTGAGTAGAATTATAAGAAGGAATAAACATCCTTGTGTTGTCATCCAGGAGATAAAAAATAAATAGTGAAAATAGCGACATCTATTACACAAGGGAACAAAATTGAACTTTTTGAGTGTTGTTTGGAATTCGATAGCTGTTTTTTACTAATTTGGGGTCGCTGATTTCAAATCTAATCTCCATTTTTCTCCATCAGCTCGAATTTTTAAGTTACAGGTACTAATCGTATTTTCGACTTTTTTCCAAAAAATTATAGTTCAAAAAATCATAATTTTTTTTTCCCAAGCCGGATTTTAAAATTTTTTTCTTTTTTTTAAAGATATCGTTGTTACCTTTGAAAAAAATTAAATTTTTTAATATTACAAAAAAAAATGACTGAGTAACGGCTGTTTTATTCAAAAAAAAAAAAATAATTACACAAAAAATTACACATTTTAATTTTCTTCACGCTGAAAGTTAATCGGTTGGGGGCAAATTGTTATTTTTATTAGCTTTATTGAATATCATATTAAGATAGCTTTCTAAAACATGTATGTACATAATAATCGATTGAAAATTGAATGAGTTATGCTAAGTTCGGTGATAACAGATTTTTCGCAATTTTTTTGTTTCTACCAAAAAAAAATTAAAATTTTGCATTTTTAAAAATCATGACAAATTTGCAAATTTATTTATAGTTTAATTTATAGTTTTGCCTCCTATTACAATATTAATTAACAGACCAAATTTAATTAATCGGCAGGTTTCAATTTGGAAGTTAAGGAAGAAATATTAATTTTCCAAAAATAGGTAATTTTGTATGGGAGGTACCAGAAGGGGTGATCCGATATAGTGCAAATTCATTCCTGATTTATATTTTCATAACCGTAAAACTTCCGCATAGTTTGACTGAATTCAGTGTACTTACAAAAAATATATGTATGTAAGACTATTGGGGTGAGTTCGGTCATTTGTATGGGAGGTACCAGAAGGGGTATGGCAACGCTTTCGGTTTTTCTAGGGTTTGTCTACTTTTGCAAGATAAATAAACTGACCAAATTTTAATATCCTCCGGTAGTCTGTTTGGCAGCTATCGAAGATATATTAATTATCCAAAAATAGGTAATTTTGTATGGGAGGTACCAGAAGGGGTGGGGCTATTCCGCCCATTTACAATCCCATAAGTTCGTTTCGAAAAATATTAATACTGATAAATTTTCATAACGATCCGTTAAGGTTTGCTCGAGTTACACTTTCACAAACATATTAATAAATGTTATTTTTGTATGGAAATCGTGATTTTTGTAAATTTAGTTTTCTCAGTAAATTGTTGACAAAATCAAAAGTTGTGCAGATATTTTAATGAAATAAAGCTCATTTGATTCACACTATATTAAACTAAATGTTTTAAGACAAACACTGTGATTTGTGTTGCATTATTTTTTTTTTATGAATTTTTAAAAAGCAAAATTTTTTTTTTTTTGTAAATTTTTTGTTTTATTTTTTAAAACTACAACGATATCTCTGAAACTACTAAGCCAAATTAAAAACAATGTAGGCACGGATTAAAGATAATTTTGTTGTCGAGTTTAAGTTTTTTTTTGTAATTGAATATGGTGAACCGTTTTCAAGTTATTTAAATATATGTAGTGGAAGTGCCTTAGTTATAGACATAACGGTATATCGCGAAAAGTCGAGCTGATACAAAAAAACCAAGTGCAGATTTGGATTCAGCGTCCCAAATTACCTTTAAAACAATATTCAGTTCTTAAACAACAAATACCTTGTTCCCTTGTGTTATAGATGCCAAGTGGAAAACCACGAACTTTGATGTGGATTTGCAGTTGGCCAGAGACTCAGCCATTTTGTCCCGAGGTTTGATCCTGTTAGTGATCGAATAGCCACAATCCGCATTAAGGCGAACTATTTCTGTATCAATATGATTTGTGCACAAGCGGCGCTCAGACGAATTCTGGTATGATGAAGAATGTCGCGTAGCATCTAAGGAACAGGCTGATGATTGCAGGGCAACGCTACAGCCAATAGTAACCCGGGCTGTTAGGAAATATCATATGAAGACAGTAAAACAGGCGAGGCAGGTATTTAACCAAAATCAAATATCAGATTAAGGAACGGGAGAAGAAGGATGTAGAGAGCTACAGGTATAGAAGTGAAGATCGAAAGTAAAAGGGGGATTCGTGCTGTGCCCTAAGGACCTTGGTCATAAGGTCAATAACACAAAAAAAAAGTGTCATAAAGTCCATGTCTCTTTTCATGGACGTTATGACACTTTCCCAACAATTTTGAAATATCCCCCAAATAATTTGTAAACCAGTAGGAGAGTTTCAGTCGGGAAACCCGAGTTACTTATACCCTCGCCCTTAGAAAAACATAAAATTTTCCAGTATACTGATATTTACATAGACCCTCACCCTCAGAAAAACATAAATTTTTTTAGTATATTGATATTTTTACTCGATTTCTAAATTTGGCGCAGTGGTACATTTGTATGGGAGGTACCAGAAGGGGTGTGGCTAGACTTCGAATTTTTTTCCAAAACTATATCCTTTTATAGCTTTACTAAATACAGAATTTGGGTACGATCGCGTTAGGTGTATTGATGTTATTACTCGATTTCTAAAGTGGGCGGAATGATAAATTTATATGGGAGGTACCAGAAGGGTTGTGTCCATGTACCCCATATACAATACCCTAAGTAGTTTTGTGAAAATATTAACATGTGACTCCTTCTATGTGTTACACTTTTGGTTCGTATCAAATGATATATACCCTCCAAACCGTAGGGTGAGGGTATAAAAATACACCAACGAAACATTCCTCCAAATTAATGCCCATTTGGGGGGCGTGGCATAAAGAACTGAATTTTGGCGGACCTTGGACCTTATGACCATGGACCTTATGGTACTAGGCTGCCCTTTTGTAAGGACAAGGATGGAAAGCTGATACGGAGTATCACGCCAATTGCCGACTATGGCTTAGATTGCCCGCTACCAAGCCAAACCGAGATAGAAATGGCAATATCGCGGTTGAAAAATAATAAAGCAGCCGGTACCGACGAAACTTTCGATAGCGATGAGCTGATAACTAGCATGTATAAGCTCATACGCACCTGTGTAGTCCTGTGCTGAATCAAGGTGATCCAAGTGGGTGCTCCAATAACCGCGGGATCATCTTTTTACTCATTGCATGTAAGGTCCTGTCGAAGGTGCTATGTGAAAGACTAAAGCCAGTGTTATCCCACCTGATCGGATCTTATCAGTATGGCTTTAGACGTGGTAAATCAAAAACTGACTAAATATTCACACTTCGCAAATCTTGGAAAAGACTCGAGAGAAACAGATCGACATGTACCATCTTTCGACATGTCGACTGTACAACAGCCTTCGACAGCTGACATATCGGCTATTAACTCGAAGCCATGGCTGAGTTTGGTATTCCTGCGAAGCTGATACGGTTTTGCGTCATGACGCTGTCTGACACCAAGCCTTCAGTAAAGATCGACAAGTACCTTACGAAGCCATTCTATTCCAGACAGGGCCTAACACAGCCTAGCGTGTGACCCCCTAAAATGTGAACTTATTCTTAGGAAAAATTTACTAAAATTGAGGATAATTTAACTCTGTATGGCTCCAAAGTTATGTCAAACAAAAGTGCCTAAAACGTGACAAATTCCCATATACGATACTTACTAACTTCCAATCGATATTAAATTATTATGGGAGGTAACTTGACAAAACGAATGATGCAGAACTTCTTCTTTTTGGGGCTACTTTCACGTGCAGTTCTCAGAACAGAGTCCCAACATCATGTGTTGTACTGTGTAAGCCGACAACCTGTCGTGTTGTCTCTTCAACATACTGGTGGAGATGGTAATATGGACATCTCCAGTAAACACGAGTAGCATGATATTCAACAAAGGCCACCTGCTACCTGTGTATGCTAATGACGTTCACATCATTGGTCGAAAACTGTGGTATGTGACTACAGCCTTCTTAGATATACAGAAGGAATCACCAAAAATGGGTCTAACGGTGCAAAAGGACAAAACAAAGTTTATAATTTTAACTAACGAAGAATCTACTCCTTTGGGAAGCTTTGTGAACGTTGTGAATCTTTAATTTCGAAATGGTAGACGATTTTATCTTTTAGGCTATAAAAGACATTATGAGGTCTTTGTTAGTTTTTTCAAGACAACTTAATTTACTTAATAACTTAATTTATAATATATATGTTACAAATAACATCACAGCTTTCATATACTCCACTCTGCTGTACTGTGTCCAGTTACAGAATTATTTGAAACAAAAAAAACAAGCGCAACTCCCGACACATGAATGGTGTCATCTGAGAGGCAGCTGTTAAAACGATTCATGTTTATGCTAAATGTGACGTTTTTGTTGGTGTTGTTGTTGCTGCGGTGCATTCGTTATATTATGTGTAAAAAAATTTGCATTTAAATACATTTTTGTTGTTGCTCTTGTCACAGAGTTCAATTTTAACTAATTAAGCGGATTATTATCAGTGGACTCTAAAGATTTTTTTTTCAGTTTCAGTTTTTGTGTTTCATTTGCATTTTTCATTTATTGCTAAATTGCACAATATTTTAGTTTTTTATTACGAAACGGGGGGACAGGCGAACACATTGAAGCGCCCCAAAGCGGTGCTAGGGATGAGCGAGCGGACATGCAATCAACTTTGTATGCAGCTGTTTTAAGTATTAATGGAACATTTGTTTAAATTATTAAACATTAATAATGTTTAAATATTCAAAATGCTCGTTAAGTCAAACATTTTGCATATTTAGCAAATTAAATTAATTTATTAAATGACATTTAACAAGCGATGGTAAAAAATAACGCATTTTTTTAACTGCAACATTGTTGTCAATGCTGTTGTAACTATTAAAAATTAATGCCACAAGTTGTGTAAAAAGGTGACAAAGGTGAAGATTCCTGGGGAGTTGTAACTACAATTTATGGGAAAACCACAAGGCGTAACAGAATAAAGTAAGAGTAGAAAACGTTGCGAGGTAATAAGCAAAACGGCCTTAAGCTATGTACAGACAGGTTGTCAGATCTTACAATATTGCCAGGTCTGCCAATGTGCTGGCAAAATGAAAACTGAAAATGAAAAACTAGGTAAATTGTAAGTTTAGACTTCTATTGGAAAAACTTACAATTTAATTGTCAGACAATTGTAAAATAAAAATGTCTATCTGCCAATAAAAATTTTGAGTTTTCTCGACTGTCGTGTGTTATATGCCAGCCGGATCCATTGTTTTAGCCATATCTTTTGCCTGTTTTATTATATTTATGTCAACAGAAAAATTTCTATGACAATGGTGCCAGACGCATGGACTTTGCACAGCTGACACTAAAAAGTGTCTGACAAATATTTTACAATAATCTAACAATGGCGGACCCTTTATAGGCCTGGTGCCTCTGTCCAACTGGCGAAACTCCTCCTAACCTATAATGCTGATATCACTGCTGTGCAAGAGCTGCAATGTACGGGTAAAGGTTGTCGGCAAGAATTTGGATGCGGTTTTGTGGAAGGAAAAATACTACGCCATCTCGTCTCTCGGTACACACCATTGCATTGCGATGATTTGCATAAAGGCCAAGTTCTTCAATATGAGTCAGATTTGTGATCACGCCTCGACATAAGAAAAAGAGGGCGGACTAAGGACATCACGACAAGAGAGCGACACCTAGTCTCACTGTTCAACGTGGTGTGTGAACGAATAGCCACCATAAGAGTCAAAACAAAGTTTTTCAACATAACATGCTCCTACAGAACATGCTCAGAGAAAAGCGATGAGGACAAAGACGAGTTCTACGAGAGCCTAGACAATGTATATGACCGTAGCCCAAGCCATGACATCAAAATTGTACTAGGCGATTTTATTGCTAAAATAGGCAGGTAGACCGCATTCGAACCTTAAAAAACTTAAAAACTTAATTTCCCTTTGCACCCCATGAATGAGGTATGGGATAGCTTCTCGCGTTGTTGTGAATTAACACGCTTTCTATTTTTAGATTCACAACTAACGGCACCTACTTATTTATCACTGTTTTGAGAAGCTCTTACTAGACACGACGATTGAATCGACGCTTAATACTGCGAAGTTGCTGTCAAACAACATTCGAGGGGAGCCGACAATGAAAGAAAATTTTATTTATTTTTTCTTTTAAGATGACTGGAGCCAGGTTTGAACCTGCGATCTCCCGCATGGTAGTCGCGTGTTCTAACCACTATGCCACGGCCGGTCCGTATTCGAACCTACCACCAGAAAATTCAATGTGCACACCCAAACGTCGAACAATGGCATCAGACTGATATATTTCTCTACGGCATGAAATGTAGTAGTTGGCAGCACTTGATTTGAAATGGCGAAAAACGTACGCAACCAGGCACAACGAATGCTGGGCATCGGTTAACTGCGGACCACAGAGGTAGCGGACGGCTATTCCAAACACCTAACTCAACTGCTACGGAATACTCCCCTGATAATATTACCTTGCATTGGCAATATATACCCGACTCCATATAACGAATTTCGAGAAGCGTACTTGGGTACTCAAAGCCGTCTCAAGAAGATGTCTGGTACGATGGTGAATGTCACAATGCCACAAAAGAGACGGATGCTGCATACAGAGCGAAACTGCAGCCAATGGCAACGCGAGCTGTTCGTGAACGCAGAAGAGAAGAAACAAGAGGCAACTCGTCTTTTTAGACGGAAAAAGAGGGAGCAGGAGAAACAGGATGACTGAACAGAGCTGCTCCTAAGTAGAGTGGAAGCCCGAAAATTATACTAGAGAGTTAAGGCGAGAATGCGCGTAACATGGTTGCCCTCCTGCAAGGACAGCGATGGCCAGCTAGCGACTGACCCGGGTAACGTTCTGAAGATATGAGGAGAACATTTCAGAAATCTACTGGATACGGACTCCATTCCAGAAGATCACGCTCCAATCCATGAAGATGGTGTTATCTGTCCACCTCCGACCAAAAGCGAGATACGTGTGGTAATATCCCGACTTAAAAACAACAAAGCAGCTGAAGCCGATAGTCTCCCTGCTGAATTGTTTAAAGCAGTTTGGACCTTCAAAAGAGCGGCCTCAGACCTGGTAAATCTACGATGGATCGAATATTCACCTTACACAAATCCTGTAAAAAAAAAACTCATGAAAAGCGGATCGACACCAACCACCTCTTTGTCAACTACAAAGCAGCCTTCGACTCTCCGATTGGGAATAGTTTTTAAGATGCCATGGCGGTGTTTGGTATTCCTGCAAAGCTGATTCGGCTTTGCAGATGTACCTTGGAAAATTCCAAATCCTCTATTAAAATTGGTAAGGATCACTCGGAACCATTCAATACGGAAAGAGGTCTCAGGCAGGGCGATAGCTAGATCTATACACTTTTTAATATAGTAATAGGGAAGGTGATGAGAAAGGCTGGTGTCAACATTTCTGGCACAATATGTATACGGGATGTTACTGAAGTTTTCTCATCGCTAGAAAAGGAGTCAGCAGCACCTAACGGCACCTACTTGTTTATCGACGAATGCGAATGTCACTGTTTGAGAAGCTCTTACTAGACATGCCGATTGACTCGACACTAATACTGCGAAGTTGCTGTCGACAACATTCGAGGGGAGCCGACAATGAAAGAAATTTTTTTTTCTTTTAAGATGAATGGAGCCAGGAGTTGAACCTGTGATCTCCCGCATGGTAGTCGCGTGTTCTAACCACTATGCCACGGCCGGTCCCAAAAGAGCAAAGAGGCAAGGCAAAAATTTTGAGTTCATATGATTGTTAGACATCTGCTGACCACTGAGGGTATCCTACAATGTTGGAATTAAAGTTTCACATGGTTAGAACCTTAATTTAGTTCCAACACATTTTATTTTCAAATAAATTTATATGACTTAGATCCGGGTTACTCCCTTTTTCAAACGCTGCCTATAGAATCACTCAAGATTCGTTATGTACAATCACAATTTATTTCTGTCATCATCATCCACCGTTGTCACTTGTTGACATATTTAAGATCTTTCAAAGATTTCGTATATTTTTTTCATTTTGAAGTGTTGCCACTGTAACATGCCACAAATCAATTCAAATGGAAATCTACTAAAGTTAAATAACACTTGTAAAATCTCGGCGCATAGTAAAGAAATATTCAGGAGATCCCCAAAATGAAAAATGGGCGTTAACCTCAAAGACATTAAAAGACACGGTGATACCCACCACCACCTGAATGCCACACAGCAACGGTGGAAAGGCACACGAGCCCACACCATGACACCACCACAACACAATCAATGGGCCGACCGTCCGACCGGCCGACCATATGGTAAATGAATAGTGGATGGATGATGGCAATGGTAACTAATCGTACTACTACGTACCAACAACTGGCTGGACTGACTCCCAATGCAAGGAAAAGACAAAAAATTATGTTGGTTCAGGTAACAACTTCATCATGGCGCATAAATTTGCAATACAAATTTAATTTATGCAATGAAGTACGACGCATGAAGCTTTGCAATGGATTCGCGCGACTCTAAAGTGCGCGCGAATGCCAAAAATTCGTCCGTCTGTCCTTTCGTCCTCTTTTGTAGTACTACAATGCCAGACATACGGACGGACAACTCCGTAGTCTCGGCCGGTCGGATGACAGAACCGACAGACGGACATTTGGTGAAAAAGTGGACATAGTTGTATGAAAAGCTTTTGGCCTTTAACTGCACCTACATAAGCTGATTTCTTATATTTCGTTTCTTTTTTTTCTTACGAGTTAAAGTAAATGCAGCTAAATCTTCAAACTAAAACGAATTAAAGCAAACGAATCAAAAAGAAAAAATAAAAATCACAAAAAATAAAGTAAAACTTTACATGCGTATTAACGCATAAAAATATTGCATGTCCATTGCATCCGTCCGTCCTTCTCCGTTACGATGTACGAGCAAAATGGTAACGCTGCCGCGAACTTCACATTTTGTGACCGGCGCGACGCGCTGGGGTATGAGCGTATTTTATCTGCTGGAGAAGGTAGACACAATTAAACAATTTCCACTAAATCTGCTTACTTCCTTAGCAATTTGTTATTTGCCAACAAAAATTATGTGACTTCAGATCATAAATTCTTTTTGTATAAAAGGAGAGAAAAAGAAAGGACCCCCACCAACCATCCAATGGCAATGCGAGGGTATTGCGTAAAGTGTGGTTAATGCCACAAAGGAAGTGAGAAGTTTTGATAAGTTTTGTAAATGTTAAAGCTTGAAAGGATTTGATCGAATGGTGTCTAAAATGGCTTATTCTACGTAAAGTTACACACGTCACAGTCTTCTAATGGCCATTTTGAGCAAAAATCATGTTCTTTCTGTTTCAAACAGTTATTTAATGTCTTTATGATTAACATCTTGGAGAATCGCAGACTTTTTTTAAATATACATTTTATATTTTTAAATTTTGAGTCTCATGGTCACACCCGTCACAATAAAAGTACCCAAATGCAATTTATAATAGATTTCACGGAGCTTGTAGAAATAATATTCACCCAATTCTCCACATTCGCTAAATATCCCACCAAATTTTATATCCCTAGTTCTAACCACGACCTTTGTATAAAAGAAGAGAGAAAAAAGGACCCCACCAACCATCCAATGGCAATGCGAGGGTATTGCGTAAAGTGTAGTTAATGCCACAAGGAAAGGGAAGCCTTCACGATGAGAAGTTTTTAAAAGTTTTGTAAATTTAAAAGCTTTAAAAGGTTTGATCGAATGGTGATTAAAATGATTACTTCTACGTAAGGTCACACACGTCACAGTCTCCCAATGGCCATTGTGAGCAGTAATCATGTTTTTTCTATTTCATAAAATAATTAAACGTTTTTAAGATGAACATCTTTAAGAATCACAGACTTTTTTAATAATACATTTTATATTTTTATATTATGAGTATCGTGGGTCACACCCATCACAAAGGAAGTACCTAAATGCAATTTATAAAACGATTTTAAGGAGTTTATAGAAACATTCACCTAATCCTCCACATTCAATCCTCTAAACGTCACACCAAGTTTTATATCACTGGCTCTAACCAAAAATTGTGTGTAAAAGGAGAGAAAAGAAAGGACCCCTCCGCCATCCAATGGCATTGCGAGGGTATTGCGTAAAGTGTGGTGAATGCCACAAAGAAAGGGAATCCTTAACGATGGGAAGTTTTTATAAGTTTTGTTAATTTGAAAGCTTTAAAGGAATGTGGTGGAAAGGTGATTGAAATAGGTTAATCCACGTAAGGTCACACACGTCACAGTCTTCTAATGGCCAATTTGAGCAGAAATAAAGTTTTTGCTGTTTCAAACAGCCACAATCCATTGACAATGCGAGGGTATTGCGTAAAGTTAATGATGAGAAGTTTTTAAAAGTTTGAATGCTTTAAAGAATGTGATGGAACGGTGATTAAAATGGGTAATTACACGTAAGGTCACACACGTCACAGTCTTCTAACGGCCATTTTAAGCAGAAATAATGTTCTTGCTGTTTCAACCAGTAAATAAACGATTTTAAGATTGACATCCTTAGGAACCTCAGAGTTTGTTTAATAATACCTTTTATATTTTTGAATTATGAGTATCATGGGTCACACCCGCCACAAAGAAAGTACTCAAATGCAATTTATAAAACGATTTTTTAAGACTTCGTTGTTGCTAAAGTGGCAAATAAAAATGCAAAAACATAACAACTATCACCTCAAGATAATGATTAGCCGGTAGAGAAATTGTCAATTGAAATATTTTATACCAAACCCATCATACCATTTTTCTTCGAAAACACCAAACTACAAATTCGTTCTAACACCAGCAAATACAATTTCTCAAACAACACGCCAAAGAACAACATTTGGTCCCTAGCACGCAGCATACACGAAAACTGTGTTAACATCTCTATGAAAGCAAAGTTTGGTCACTTCTGAAAAAAGTCGCTTAAGAACAGCGAACAGCTTTTTAAACAATCTTATTTACAAGATGGTTCTGGTTTGAAGACCACATGTGTTTGTAGCTCGTCTTCGGTTCGCTGTCGTTGCGCAGCGTTATTGTTGCTTACATTTTTTTGCTATAGCTTTCTGGTTAAAGCAGTTAAATTGCAAATTTA
Organism: Muscina levida; assembly: GCA_964034835.1. Taxonomy (NCBI): domain Eukaryota; kingdom Metazoa; phylum Arthropoda; class Insecta; order Diptera; family Muscidae; genus Muscina; species Muscina levida. The sequence continues at coordinate 174,704,343 of OZ035880.1, read as the reverse complement.
TGTAGCAGCAAAAGCGGGTGCACACATGCGCATAAAGTGCGATTAAGTGGACAAGCTCAGTGACCTAAAGCTGCCAGCCAAACAGCGCAAAAACATCTCGCTTTGCTATTCGCATCACCAACGCCGCCGCCGCCGCTGCTTCCGTGCTCATCCTATGTCTCATGTAACCGATCAGAAGAAGTAAATGATAATGCGAAACAGCCTTAGGAGCAAAAATGCAAACAAAATAAAAAACTGCAGAAAATAAATTCCACTTTTAAATCCAGCTGTCATTTAGGTGAACTTAATTTACAAAAGTTTAACATAAATTTTAAGATTTTTTTTCGCTGCGTCTCTGGTACCGGCAGAAGGAAAGATACAAGATGGACAGGAGGACATCAACAAATAAAACTTACAAGGTAACTACGGGTAACTGATGATGTACTAAAGGTGAATTTTAAATTGTTAATTTTGATGATAGTAAGTTTTTTTATTTTAATTTCAAATGATAGAGGAGTTTATGTAATGTTTGTAGTAGTTTGTTAAAAGTAATTATTAATTTCGCTTTACTAAGATTCATTTTACTAAGATTTTGGCTCTGTCACTTCTCATACGTACGAAAAGGACAAAAAAATCCTCGTCTGATATCGAAAATTAATTAAAATAATAAAAAATATAGTTTTTTAGGACCTACTTCATACTATATTTTAGGTTAAAATGCAAACTTTACCGGAATATTACTATACTCACCCAAGGCTTTTATTGCGTAAAGTGATTACTCCGCCCAACAAAAGTTTTGTGTACTGTTTAATAGAATAACTCATAAAAAGGACTAGTGATGTTAGTCCATTTGTTGAAAAAAATATCATAAATACTAGAAACTAAATCGAGTTAGTTTTTTTATTAAATAACCTTAGATACTCTTCGTTACTATAATAAAAATGCAATACAATCCATCCAGACTCTATATTTCGTGCACGGAAATCAAACATCCTCTATAAAAACAGAACGCACAGCAGAAAGATGTGGGCAAAGAACGAATAAGTTATGTACTGCGCGGATCTAAGCCTGGTTATAAGATCAAGGATTCCAGACCACTACGGCGTTCCTATGTATGGACCACTAAACGGTATCTACTGCGCTGATCTAAGCCTGGTTATAAGATAAAGATTCCATACTACAGCAGCTTTTTCCAAGCTAATCGCCGCGGTAAACTCACTGAAGTCCTACAACACCAAAACGAAAGTGGTCAGGATCTGCCGGACATCTTTTAACGAGATATCTAAGAATAATAGAGGTCTGACAACGGATTTGAGGGTAACAGCAGGGCGGCATTGAAGCGCATGGCCTTACGTCCACATGTAAAAGTACTATTGGATAACTAACGTTAGGAAAAACAAACAAAGGAAGTATGTGACCATGGGAAGACCCTTCTTAAGTAGCACAAAAGAAGTAGCATCTTTGCACATCGGCAGAATCAACAGCATTTGCAAGACCATCAACTGGATGGATGGAATCTAAACTCCCAATCTACTACAGACGAACAGGGTTAATAGTCATTTATTTTTATATGTTTGACTATTAGAGTGAGTTCCTTTTTCATTATTGAATGTAAGTGGCCGAATAACAGGAGTTCCCGGATTTGAGTGGGCGGCACCTATCATACTAGGATAATAGAGGGCAACATATATCTGGTGTAATTTAAAAGTGAGAGCTTTGCAATTTTTTGTCTGCTACCTTTTGGCTAATATGTAGAATTTTTCGGATCCCACACAAGTTGCATAATTTTCAACTTTTATCTGAAGTACTATGAAAATAAGAACTTTGAAACTTAGCATACGGTTCTTTTTCACTTATATGTATAGTTAGCCAGTCGTTATCATGCGGGAATCGATTTCCATTTCAGTCATCCACATTTTTTTGTCGACACCATCTTATAGTGTCGAGTCAATCGGTATGCCAAGAAAAAGCTTCTCAAACAGCTGAAGTTCGCATTCGTTTGTACAGAGGAGTTGCGGGTTCATGTTTCATTAAAAGTGTAACTAGACGTGGCACATCACCAACAGATTTACTATTATTTAACAAATGCTTGGAACATGAAGTGGGCGTGGTTAAAACAGTGGACATGGTTTTCCATTAGAAGGCACAAAGTTACCTTAACGTATTTGTTGGCGTGACACCTCCTATATAAAATGACTCGAAACTTCAAATGAATTGGCCTTCAAGACAAAATTTAGAGTGGTAGTAGAGTAAGAGTGAAATTTATTTCTTGGATAAAATGACAGAGAGAGGGGATGTGGGAAATAACTTGCAAAATAAATATTTGCAATCAGATATCTGCAAAAGTAATAGAAACAGTGAAGGTGAGGAAACTTTGTAATGGATACTTACAATACTGCAACGTTTCAGAGGGGAAAGTATTGGATCAATTACACTATGACACAAAATCAAACTTATTGAAAAACACCCGAACGTGACTATATAGGTTCGATAGTACAACCGGAGATAAGTAAAACCCCAGCTCAGTTTGGCTGGATTGGCTACCAAATTTTTTTTTTGGCCCCCCAAACTTTTTGAAATCCCTTGGATACCTTGAAAAAAGGTGACATCAGTTGTTGGCCTACAGTTTCTACAGTTTTTAATCTAGCTCTTTCTCCTCTTAAGCAAAGTTGTAGCTAATAGTCAGCTTAAGAAATTGGTGAAAAAAATTTCACAATAAAATTAGACTTCCCTCGTTTATTTTCAAAAAACTTCGATAAAAATTTAAATTTTTTCACTTTTTTCAATATAAGTCGTAGGGAATCCAGATTTTTTGCATACTCTATTCAGTGAAATTGTAGTTTAGGTATTACAGAGTAACTTCTCTGAACAAACCCGTGCAATCTGAACAAGTCTAGGGATATCAAATAGCTCCCAAAACACACTATCTACTTTAAACAAATCAGATTTTTAAGAGTTTTGGGCCATTGTGCAATGTTTTTACTTTCTATCTTTACCAAAAACATACTTATTGTATAACTGAACAACTTCTGTAAACAGCTAATATGATCGAAATACTCCACCCCTTTAATTGTTCACAAAGAGCATTAGGGTGTTTCTCATATTGCATTTTTTCGAAATTCGTTAAAAATATGTATTAATTGCGATGTTGGTCATCTAGCTTCACCTTACGTTTGTTTTTGCCAAAATTACGAATATATTGTAAAAATTTCGTACCGATAGTAAGACATTAGGGTGTGCCGCAATGAGGTAAAAGTTCGAATTTGTTCTCAAATCAGTTTATTGCCTCTTAGTATTTTTCTTTTGTATACAGACTAAGGTGTAATAAGCCGTTCAATAGCTGAAGTGAAGACCTAGAATAGTATGTATTTACTTTTACCATATATCTTATAGACGCCGAGATATTTGATTTAGAAGTTGGGGTATTTTTGTATAAAATTATTAAAAATTTTGAAATTGGATTTCGATGTAGATTATAATGGGCAATTATATATTTAAAATTTTTAAGGTTAATCAAGTTAAAATCTATATGTTTAAAAAGTATATGTGTATATTATCAATATCTCAATCAATTCTCGAGATATCAGGGGTTTAAAAAGCATAGTAATGACTACTGAATTTTTGTTTCAACTGAATATCCATTGTGTCTGCTTACAAATGTCACCAAAACCATTAATATTTAATGCTCTTTTTAGGGGATTTTTTATTTTATCATTTATATATCGTTATTGGTAAGTAGCCACAATGGGTATTCAGATGGAACAAAAGTTAATTAGACATTGCTATGCCTACAGTCGAAAATTCGTTTTTTTAATGCCTGACATCTCAAGAAATGATAGAGATATTGATAATATACACATATACTTATTAAACATACAGATGTTAACTTGATTAACTTCAAAAAGTTGAAATATACAACTGCCGATAATAAACTACATCGAAATCCAATTTCAACATTTTTAAAAATTTTTTCAAAAATACCCCAACTTCTACATTAAATATCTCGGCGTCTATAAGAGATATGGTAAAAGCAAACACACACTAGTTTAGGTATTCACTTCAGCTATTGAACGGTTTATTAGTACTTAGTCTGTATACAAAAGAAAAATACTTAGCGGCAATAAACTGATTTGAGAACAAATTTGAACTTTAACCTCATTATGGCACACCCTAATGCCTAATTATCGATACCAAATTTTTCACAATATATTCGTAATTTTGACCAAAACAAATGTATGGTGAAGCTAGATGATCAACATCGCGATTAATACATATTTTTAACGAAATTTGAAAAAATGCCATATAAGGAACACCCTAATGCTCTTTGTGAACAATTAAAGGGGTGGAGTATTCGGAACATATTAGTTGCTTACAGAAGTTGTTCAGTTATACAACAAGTAAGTTTTTCGTAAAGATAGAAGGTAAAAACATTGCACAATGACACAAAACTCCGAAAAAACTGATTTGTTTCAAGTAGATAGTATGTTTTGAGAGCTTTTTAATATCCCTAGACTTGTTCAGATAGCATGGGTTTGTTCGGAGAAGTTACTCGGTAATACCTAAACTACAATTTCACTGAATAGAGTATGCAAAAAATCTGGATTCCCTACGACTTATATTAAAAAAAGTGAAAAAATTTAAATTTTTATCGAAGTTTTTTGAAAATAAACGAGGGAAGTCTAATTTTTTTGGAGAATTTTATTATATCAATTTTTTAAGCGGAGTATTAGCTGCAACTTTGCTTTAGAAGAGAAAGAGCTAGATTAAAAACTGTAGAAACTGTAGGTCAACAATTGATGTCACCGTTTTATAAGGGATCCAAGGGATTTCAAAAAGTTTGGGGGGCCAAAAAGAAAATTTGGTAGCCAATCCAGCGAAACTGAGCTAGGGTTTTACTCAGCTCCGTTTGTACTATCGAACCTATATAGTCACCTTCGGGTGTTTTTTTCACTGTTGCACTGTGTTATCAATTATTATTGAATTGTATAATACAAAATATTTTGAAGCTATACAAATTTGGGCAGGACGAAGTCTGCAGTGTCAGTAAGCGTTATATAAAAAAATTACTATTCTACCGTCAGCAGAGTTTTTCCAGGCCGCAGGTGATGAGCTGGTAACGTGCATGTAACTCCTGCTCGCGTGTGATATCGATACCACTGGCAGCAAAATCAAATTATTTGTTTCAATTACACTACTTTACATTCAAACCGGCCCGATACTATATCTGTTGATCCTTTTGTCAAATGACCTCCTAATTCCAATCTCCCGGGACGCTCCAGCAAAAGCTTTACTTTAGTATTTTTTTTTATCATTCAAGTAACGCAAAAAAGTAACGCAAAAGTAACTAGGAACTCGGCCCGAAAGTCACAATAAGGCTGTATACCATGGTAGTCCGGTCAATTATCACCTAGATTAGAGTAAATTTTTAAAAACACTGAGCCAGGTCCAAATGATGTCTGCTATGGGAATAACAGGGTCTAAGCTTCTCTTTCAGGCTACATAATGAATGCAGTGTTATTAAGTCTGAGGTACTGGTCACTCAGAAAGCCGCGAACGATTTTATGTGATGTGGAATTGATACTAGCAGACGGAGAACCTTCTGTGTAAATAGCCAGGCTGCAATAAAAGCGATCAATTCTATATTGTGTAAATTCTATATTAGTGAGAAAGTGTAAGGAGAAGATAGATGAACTAAAGCCTCTGGATGTCAGCATCTGTTGGGTGGCAGGACATTTCGAGATTCCTGGTAATGAATCAGCAGACATATTAGTCAGAGGAGTCTGTACGTTGTGTGATCATGACACTCTGGAAGATTTTCACCCGCCCATGAGTTACCTTTTTGGCTTAGTGAAGGTTTATATGTGGAAAACAGCCAGCTGACGTAGGATCTCCAGAACTGACTGTATAACTGCTAGATCCAGATCCAGATCGGCATACATGGTTGGGCTGTGCAGGAGTGATCTGAGACTGTCCTGTGGAATTCTAACACGCCATTACAAAATCGGGCACCTTGCAGGCAAATGGGATAGATCCATACCGGAATACTGCCAAGTGTGTTAGCACGAGGAGGAATCCGAGGCGATGGAACATCTTCTATGTAACTTCCCCGATTTAGCCCATGGGAGGCTAAGATACTTAGAAAGAAGTTATGTGAAGACCTGGAGGATTTCGGCTTAGTGAGAGTAGGCAATTTTATGTTTCATGCGGTGCCTTGCATGTCTAACTGGCCCAAGATAAATAACCATTTTCTCTTCTTTCTCTATCCTTTCCCACTTTCCTTCTTTCTCCTCTCCATGGCTTTCTCTTTTTTCTAGCGGACATTCGCAATGGATCAGCAGATCTCGATGTATATTGTGACCTGTTTTTTTTTACCAGATTACTCGTGTCCACAACCCAACCTAACCTAAGTAACTGAAACTGAAGTGAGTGATGGCGATAAGCAAATTTTTCTCGAAACAAAATAAACAAAGAAAAAAATCTATATTTTTAAAAGGAAACTTGCTGCATCTATTTATTTAAACCATTAATTTTTGGTTTACCTTTTTTATATAGACAACTAGTGGGCCCGGCAATGCTTCGCTATTGCATATCAAATTTGACATTTCTTGCTATCCTAAATGCTATGCTATAAACGCTAATTAATACATTTGTAGGTCTACAAAGTACTTAAAAAACGGTACTTAAGCTCGACAATAATGTGTTGAGTTTATTAACTTATGTAACTAATTTCAAGTAAATCCTTAACGTGGAAGTTAACCAATTAAGTTTTATTGTTTTAAATGCTTAATATCGTAGGCTATATGACGATAGTAAAAAGTTCATCAGCAAAGTCATATCTATCATATCTGAATGTAGGGCGAAAAACCACTTCCTTCTCAAATCGAACATTCTGGTAAAGTTCAAAATTCAATTTTAATTTTTTCTGTAGTAGCGGGAACCTTCAGTATTCTAACCATCTCTATGGGCGTAAAAAACATTTTTGTCATGTCTTCTCTGCCTAATGACCTCAAATAAAAATTTCGTTTGAAGATTTATGCCTTTAGCCATAAAAACCTCTTGCGCCATGTCTTCTTCTCCCACGGATCAAGAATATTTCCGAATATGTACTGTCTTTGTATTGAACTCGTATTACCATTTTTGATATAATTCGGTCACCAACGTTTGGCTTAACAAAGTGATGGTCTCACGCGCTGTATGGCATGTTATGCCGTTGCGTTGGAACCATTTTTCCTTCAAATAATGTGCAATGACATGATAATTAAAAAAAATCAATTGATCGTCCACTGGTTTTAGTTCTTCTACCAGTTGGTTATATGAATATAGGCCTAGATCTTTCCTCAGCATTTGCAGAGACCGAGTTGCTGAGAACGGCGTCGGTTCGATAAATTCGAGTCCCCTGTCACACTTACGTCTACAGCGTTGATGGCTTCTATTAGCTGCTCAGATGGATGAATATATGCACCATAAACTTCACAAAGGGCAAACAGAACGCGCATTTTGAAAATAAATTTGCAAGATTTGTAAACGTTGTTCTTGTGTAGTCTTTACATGGTGATTTTTCAAAGAAAATGAAAGTCTATCACACTTCACACACCTCGCCTGAATGACGAATTGGTTGACTTAAAATGGCAACAAAAACGGTAAATGGGGTTTTGTTGGGTGTCAATTGTACATTAAAAATCCACATGAATCAAAATCCTAGCTGATACTTTTTTTAAGATAAAACAATTTTTCGTTTATTTACTCCGTTTTGCGCTTCTTTTGGAAGTGACGTTCGTTGCCCCATGATTATTGAAAGCGTACAGACTTCAGATTTAAGACACTTCTATCAAAATTTAAGTTTTCTGCACTAAATTAAGCTTTCCCAGCGCAACCTAGGAATTGATATAACACACAAAGTTTTTTTGGTAACATTTTCTAACAATTCATCGTAGATTTGGTTACAATTTTTGCGAATAAAAAAACTGTCCCACCTTACTGTTCATATCTCTAGGCGAACTGCAATATATTGTGGAATTTTGACGGTTATAACTGTTTATTTTAAAAGGGGTGTGGTACAGCCCACTTCCACTCTTACTGTAATTTATACTGCAACAACAACATATGTAACAAATCTCATCTTCATACCTCTGATAGTTCATGAGATATAGCCCTTTTTATTTTTATGTTGTATGGGCGGTGCCACGCCCCTTTATCCAATCACAACCAAATATAGCCAGGGACTATCTACAGGTCATCAGTGCAACTTGGTAAAATTTTCGTATCAATCTGTTTATTGGGAAAGCTTGCAGAGCGGTTTTGAAAAGGGACGTGGCACCCCCACTTCCACGCTGGCTGTAATTAATACTGCTCCAACAACATATATACCAAATCTCATCTTCATACCTCTGATAGTTCATGAGATATAGGCCTTTTGATTTTCAAGTTGTATCGGCGGTGCCACGCCCCTTTATCCAATCACAATCTATTATAGCCAGGGACTATCAACAGGTCAACTGTACCATTTGGTAAAATTTTCGTATCAATCTGTCTATTAGAAAAACCGTTAGAGCGATTTTTGAAAAAAGGGGCGTGGCCCCGCCCACTTCCACCTTGGCTGTAATTAATACTGCTCCAACAACATATATACCAAATCTCATCTTCATACCTCTGATAGTTCATGAGATACAGCCCTTTTGGTTTTCAAGTTGTATGGGCGGTGCCACGCCCCTTTGTCCAATTGGACCGAATTGTAAATATAAACCACCCGGGGCGCCACCAAAACGCATACAAAGTTGAAAAGTTGAGCAAATTTATCTTGAAACCAACAGGATTAAATAATTAGTTTTATAAGGAAATATCCTTCAAAAATTTTTCAAGAATTTTTTCCATTACTTTTGCCATCCGCAAAAATCCAGTACCATATATTGATTCTTTGAATATCTTTATAGAAGGTTTATGCCTCAAAAACGTGCTTATGTTGACGTGAATACTTAAAAGTTCCTGTTTACAACAACCAGAAGGCCGACGATCGAAGAAATATAGATGACTATGACAAAATTCGAACTTAGGTTATCTAAGTTCCAACCATCAAGCCACAAGTGGTTCCACAAAAAAAAATGTGGATAAATTTATAGATTCTAAAGATCCCGTTCTTTTATATTGGATTAAGTTACCTAACAGATGCACAAGTGCTCTTGAAACGGTTTCAAGCCTATTTAATTTTTTTCAACACATAAGCTTGTTTTGTATCTGCGAATAATACATTGTCAGTGGATAGGGTCGAAAAAACAGTGTTACGTTCACTCCTCAGAAATGTAGTTTGTAAAACAAATGCACTTAAATATGTTATGAACGGCAGTTAATGATTTATAACTAAATTTGGTTGTACCAAAAATGCCGATTTATGGTATTGTAGCAAAAATTACTTGTATTTATTAATTATACAATTTATTGTACTAAAAAGTACTTTAATTGTACCAAAAGGTACGTTTGTTATTCCAAAAAGTAAATTATATTATACCAAAAAGTGCAATTTATTGTACCAAAAAGTAAAATTTGTTTTATAAAAACGTACAAATAAGTTTGCCAATAGGACACCTAAGTGTACTGAAAAGTACCTTTAATGCACCAAAAGGTACTTTTGTTATACCAAAAAGTAAAGTTTATTGTACCAAATACTACAATTCATCATTGGCGTTACACCAAAAAGTACTGTCATTGTAATAAAAAATTACTTTTGTTATACCAAAAAATACTTTAATTATACCAAAAAGTACTTTAATTGTGTCAAAAATTATTTATATTGACTCAAAAAGTAGTTTTATTATATCAAATGTTCAAAAATCAAGAACTTGCTTCTCACCTAGTACAGAAACGGCAGCACTGATTGTCACTCTGTTCTAGCAAAATAAGAAAAGACAAACTTCAAAACTTTCATATGATTTACTGCATTCATTGACCAACAGGTCGCGAATGTCTTGCAAGCATTGCTCACTGCTGTAAGTCATGTGTTGTCTTAGTAAAGCGAGTGCAATTTGTGTTAGATATATATAAGTATAAATTTAAACTATTGCAAAATTTTTATTACCTTCCATATATTTAGCAAACAGCAAATGATTTTAGATTTCTTACCTGAAAATAAAGAAAAATTATATTATTTACTAATAAATATAAGTTCTAAACTATATTAAACCAAATGTTTGAAAGTCAGATAAAGAAGTGCCATGCGACTTGCTTCTCATGCCTCCTTAGTGGTGAGTGGTACATTATGGACAGCAAGTAAATTGAGTTATGGTTGGATTGCCACCCGTCATCTGCTATAAACTGTCTTTGAAAATACCGATGTAAGGTGCAAGAAACTAAAACCCTGATATGATTTGACAATATAAATACACTATTATACATATCAGCTTTTAATCAATTACCATATGTCCTACATTCAGTAATATCATATTTAATATTTGTTACATTGCGAAGCGCCTTACGACAACAATTCCATGTTTATGATAAATAAAGCATTGTGAAGAATATTACAACATTCATCCATTTAGAGGCATTGACCGGCTTCCAGCTGTGATTTCAACTTAAAGAAACTTTAAATTGCACAAGCAAATACAAACCCGCTAAAAACAATTCAATTTTTTTTAACTTCCGGTGGCGGTATAGTTTCAGACGTTTTTGTTCGCCGGTGTTTTTTTTTCACTTTTAGTTTGTCAGTACTTTTCAATGGCGCTGTCAGCCATTGTATTTTCTTTTCGTTGGTAATGTCATTAAAATGGGTGCATTCGCCACCGCCATCGATGGACGGACGGACGGACGACCATTGTAACATTCTCCGCGGCGAGTGATTGTAACGCTAAGATTACTGTCTGGCATTTTGTTTCATTTCATTTCACGTTGACTGGAGTCGGTCGGTCGGTCCAATTGACTTGATTCAGAGGCCGGGTTCTGCATGTGTTAGGTGCATTAAATGCAAATTTCTGGCCCGTTTTTTTCGATGGTGTTTTAACGTTGTTGCTGCTGTTGTTGCATGCAACAGCAGTAACGAGAGAGAAATAAACTGTCTGAAAAAAAACGAAGAAAAAAACGCTTAAACTTAACTAACGGTGGCTTATTATTGTTGTTTTAGTACGAAAAGTACATTTTGTTGTTGTTGAGGTTGTTGTTGTTGTTGTTGGTGGTGGCAAAGTTTTATTCAGTTTGTGTGTTTGATTTATATGGCTCTTAACGACACATTTGGCTAATACTTCAAATGTCGGTTGGTTAACATGGCCTCTGTAAGTTTTACCTTTTTATGTGTGGGGTAGGTAACCTTTACCTTTCAAGGGCTTATGTTTGGTAGATCAATGCGTTTGCAACATTGTTAAACAAAAATAGAGAATTGCGTTCGAATACTGTGCACAACTTAACATGGTCCAAATTCAAAAAAATTGATTTGAAATACTTTCCATAGTTTAATGCCAAGACACGGCAAATCGGGTAAAACACATTTTGTACATTAGAATGTTATTATGGAATTACACAGTAGAACACATGATTTTGGGACTTAATTCTGAGAACTGCACGTGAAAGTAGCCCCAATAAATAAGAAGTTCTACATCAATCGTTTTGTCAAGTTACATGCCATAATAATTTAATATCGATTTGAAGTTAGTAAGTATCGTATAGAGGAATTTGTCACGTTGTAGGCTCTTTTGTTATACTGTTATATGGTGGCGTATGATTATCATAATTAATATTCCACGTAAATCATACGCCACGGAGTACAACAGTTTTATTGTAACTGCTACAAAATAAATCCATTTCAAAATAATTTCATGAATGGAAAAGTGAAACTGTTGCTTATGTAGGGAAACGTTATATGAACAGATTAAAGAAATTTTAATTCTAACTTCCAATCGATATTAAATTATTATGGCATGTAACTTGAAAAAACGAATAATGCAGAACGTCTTCTTTTTGGGGCTACTTTCAGGAGCAGTTCTCAGAATTGAGTCCCAAAGCATTGAGTTGAAAAATGTTGTACTAACACAGTTATTGAATGAAAGCCAACAACTTTTTAAAAGTTCTACATTTAACTAAATTATAAATTTTCTATTATAGTCTTTGCCACAGTATACCCTATGATAGAAATTCATACCAAACCTTCAATATATTTATGTCTATTCCACATTTGTTACAATTATTTTCTCATTTCGCTCGCGCTAATAGCTCAATACTAGTTCGACCAGCTTAACAAACTTAATGCCTAGCTATAGTAGACACTTTGTATCGCATTTGAGCCTTCGGTTGCAACAATTGCACTGTGATCGAGAGTTCGTACATACATACGTATTGCTGCAGCTGACCCTGTTTTTCTTTGAGTTTTCAACTGTTCTGCCAAACTGAGGGTTATTTTGCGAATTAAAATTTTTCGTCGCTGTTCGCTAGTTCTCCCCAAATGTCAATGTTTTTTGTTTCCATTCGTTTGTTTGTTTGTTGTCTTTTACTGACGTTCAGCGTTGCAGTTTGGCGGTGGATGTTGATGTCCATTTGTTTGTGGGTTTGTTTGCTGTGTGTCTCAATAAATGGTAAAATGCTTTAGTAATAACAGTTACCATTATTGTTATTACAATTGTTATTGTTGTAAAAATTTCTCATCGTCAAAACGGCGGAAAAATAATTTGAATATTTTGGTGATTTTCCTTTTGTCTGTTTGTTGCATAGCTAAGTCGGAATAGTGAATTAGAAGTATAATGAAAAATACATATAGAGAAGTTACACTTAAATATAATCTCCGATTAATACAGTCGAATATATATTCGTTTCAACCGAAATAATATTGATATAAAAATAATAATAATACATAAGTATTAAAAAGCAACAAAGGTTTGGTGGGTCTTAGCATTGTAAAAGTTGGAAGTATGTATCTATAACAATTTCTTAATTCTAGAAAATATAAAATAAAATGTTCATTATTTTGCTCATTAATGGAGTTATTTTGCATGATTGAATATAACTGTGTTTTCCTAGTGATTTGAGCCGGTGGAGATTTAATCAAGTTATTGTGTTGGTGTAATTTGTCAATCCTTTCAAGGATTTTTTCTAAAAAATTACTTATATCTAAAATGTAAGCTTAACGTAGAAATCATAAAAAAGTATTTACCCTTTGCATCTGGTTAGTGAGATAAGACTATTCTATTTTGAGACTTACATAAGGTGACCTACAGTTTACGTCACCCCGGAAATAACACCCCATTGTCAAAATGAAAATATACCCCAAATCAATATACAGATAATTTTTAATATTTAGGGGCCCATAAGGACTAACGATTAGGGAGTGTTTTCTTTATGAATATAACTTCTTTTTTTAGGGTCCGTCTTTATTTTTAGGGCGTTAAATCATTTGCAGATTAGGGAGTAATATCCTGGGGTTAATTTCCTTCTTCTTCTTCTTAACTGGCAGCAGCAACAGAAATTCATCTATCAGTAGCCACACGTAGAAAAGAATTCCAAGCGCTTCTTCTACGGCACAACGCCTCCACTTCTGACGTTCCCGACACACAGTGGCAGCATATTGCGCATTCCATGGCAACCGCCGCAACAACCGTGCTAAGATATGAAAAACGGCGCTCAGACGAATCCTGATACGATGATGAATGTCGTATAGCGTCGGAGGAACAGGATGCTGCTTATAGGGCAACGCTAAAGCCAATTGTAACCCGTGCTGTTAGGGAACGGCACAAGGAGAAAGTAAAACAGGCGAGACAGTTTTTGGGCGAAAAAAACGTCAGATGAAGGAACGGGAGAACGAGGATATGGTGCGATACAGGGATAGAGGTGAGGCCCGAAAATTTACCGGTAATGGGCTCCCAAGGACTAGGATGGAAATCTAGTTACAGATACGCAGAGTGTGCTGCATATATGGAGAGAACACTTCCAGCAACTGCTGGTTCCAGAAGGCAGCGCACGTGAAGGTATCACACTAATTGTCGACGACGGCATAGATTGCCCACCACCAAGTCAAGGCGAGATAAGAAGAGCAATATCGCGGCTAAAAAACAATAAAGCAGCCGGTGTCGCCGGATTCCGGCAGAGGTCTTCAAGTGGGGAGGAGCTGCTAACGAATATGCACCAGCTCCTACGCATAGTTTGGTTTAATGAGTGCATGCCCGACGATTGGAATTTAAGCGTATTATGTCCTGTGCTGAAAAAAGGTGATCCAACTACCGCGGGACCAGCCTTTTACCCATCGCATATAAGATCCTGTCGAGTGTGCTATGTGAAAGACTAATGCCAGTGTTATCCAGTGTGGCTTTAGACCTGGTAAATCAACAACAGATATTCACACTTCGGCAAATCCTGGAAAAGACCCAAGAGAAACAGATCGACACGTATCATCTTTTCGTCGACTATAAAGCTGCCTTCGACAGCCCGATACGGCAGTAATTGCTCGAAGCCATGGCTGAGTTTGGTATTCCTGCTAAGCTGATACGTCTTTGCGGAATGACGCTGACTGACACGAAGTCTTTAGTGAAGATTGGCAAGGACCTTACGGAGCCATTCTACACCAGACGCGGCCTAAAACAAGGCGACGGCCTATCGTGTGACCTCTTCAACTTAGTGATGGAGATGATAATGAGGAACGCTGCACTAAACATGAGTGGCACGATATTCAACAAAAGCCACATGACACTCGGGTTCGCTGATGACGTAGACATCATCGGACGAAAATTGCAGGATGTGACTGCAGCATTCTCAGGTATACAGAAGGAATCAGCGAAATTGGCCCTAACGGCGAAAAAGGAAAAAACGAAGTTATAAGTTTAAACGAACAAAGAATCTACTCGTTTGGGAAACTGCGTGAACGTTGACAACTATAATTTCGAGGTGGTAGATAATTTTGTCTACCTAGGCTCCGCCATCAACAAAGCAAATAATGTCAGCCTAAAAATCCGGAGAAGAATCCTGCATGCAAATAAATGCTACTATAGACTAAGCAAGCGATTCAATGACAGAGCCCTGTCTCGACGAACAAAAATCCAGCTATACCAGATACTGATTCTACCTGTCTTGATGAACGGTTGAGAATCCTGGGTTATGACACAAGCGGATGAATCGGTTCTGGCTGTATTCGAGAGAAAAATAAAATATATGGGGCCATTATCGTTAACGGAGAGTATCGGCGTCGTATGAATCATGAGCTGTACACTGACATTGACGTGGTCAGACGCATTAAGGTGCAACGGTTGCGTTGGCTAGGTCATGTTGTACGCATGGACGAAAATGCTCCAGCTCGAAAAGTCTTCGACGATGAACTCGATAGACGGCGCAGAAGAGGGCGAAAAAGACTCCGTTGGAAAGACCAGGTTACTGAGAACCTTACAGAACTTGGTGTGACTAACTGGAGAAGAAGCGCATAAGATCGAGGTGCTTATATTATTTTTCTACGTACGGTATATAATCCAGTGGGATTGCAAAGAAGTGCCAGCTAAGTAAGTAAGTAAGATACTTAGTCACACCATGTGTAGATAACAGCTCTTTTACCTGGTTTATCAAACGAAGTTTAGGTCGCCCTATCCTATGCCGCCCATCGAGTTTATTGACGGAAGCTTTTGGTCAGTTTCAAGGTCTTGACTACGTCGATATCGTTGTACAGCTCATACAGCTTATGATTCATTCGACGCAGGTACTCGCCGTTAACGATGATAGGTCCAAATATTTTGCGTAGTATTTTTGTCTCGAAGACTTCCAGAATAGATTGATCCGATTGTGTCATTACTAGGATTCTGTGCTGTAGAGCAAGATAGGTAGGATCAGAGCCTGTTAGAGTTGGATCTTTGTTCGCCAAGAGAGGGATTTTTTTTATTAAATCGCTTGCTTAGCGCATAGTAACAGTGGATTGCGATCAATGCGATCTCTGGATTCCCATGTGGAGCCAAGGTAGACAAAATCATCTACCACTTCAAAGTTATAGTTGTTAACGTTTTCGCAGCGTCCCAAAAGAGGAAACTCTTTGTTCGTTGAAATAAATAACTTAGTTTTGTTGTCCTCATTAATCACCAGACCCACTTCTGCCGACTGCTTCTGAATGCTTGAAAAGGCTGCAGTAACATCCCGCAAGCCACGGTCTATGATATCTATATCATCGGCATACGCGAGCAGCATGTGACTTTTGTTGAAGATGATACCATTCCTGTTTACTGCAGCCTTCCGCATGATCATCTCCATTATGATGTAAAAGAGATCGCAAGACAGACTATCGCCTTGTCGTAAGCCTTGCTTGGTAGAAAATGGCTTTGTCAGATTTTTGCCAATTTTCACTGAAGACTTTGTGTCAGTCAGTGTCCGCAAAGTCGTATTAGCTTCGCGGGCATACTAAACTCTGCCATAGCATCTTAAAATTTATGTCGTATCGGACTGTCGAATGCAGCTTTGTAATCGATAAACAGATGGAAGGTATCGATTTGCATCTCTTGGGTATTCTATAGGACTTGTCGTAGTGTCAATATCTATTCGGTCATGGATTTGCTAGGTCTAGAGCCACACTTATAAGGTCCAATCAGGTTCGCCAGAATCGGCTTTAGTCTTTCAAATAGCACACTAGACAGGACCTTGTATGCGATAGGTAAAAGATTGATCCCGCGATAGTTGGTACACACACTTGGATCGCCTTTCCTAAGCACGCGACATAGAACACTTAGATTCCAATCATCGGGCATGCACTCTCTGAGTCAAATCGTGTTTATGAGCTGGTGCATGTACGTTGCCAGCTCATCGCCGCCGGATTTAAAAAAGCTCTGCCGGTAGTCCATCGGCTCCCGCAGTTTTATTGTTTTTAAGCCGTGCAATTTCCGTGCTGATCTCATTTTGGCTCGGTGGTGGACAGTCTACTCCGTCGTCTATGATTGGTGGGATTTCTTTATTTATGCTGCCTTCGGGAACAAGTAGAGATCGAAAATGGTCCCCCATATTTGCAGTACACTCTGAATGTCAGTGGCCAGATTTCCGTCTCCGTCCTTACAGGTGGTGAACCCTGGTCCAAAACTTTTACTTTTTACCTTTTGGTAGAACTTTCGGGCCTCACCTCTATCTCTGTAGTTTTCGATATCCTGGCTTTATCTTTGCTTCCACAGACGCTTTTTCCTCTCTCTAGGCAGCATCCATTTCCTCAGACATTTCGCGACATTCATCATCGTACTAGGGCTTGTCTGAGCGTGGTTTTTCATAACCCAGTACGGTCGTTGCGGCAGTGGTCATAGAATTCGCCACTGTATGTCGGGAACATCAGAACTAGGGGGGTTTGTTCGGAGTAATTGAGAGAGTTGGTTGGAATAGGCATTGGCTATCTCAGTGGTATGCAGCTTTGTGATGTCTAGCTTCCTTTGCGTTTGGTTACGAGCTTTTATAGCACTACTTAATCGTGTGCGTACCTTGGCTGCAAATAGGTGGTGATCAGAGTCAATATTTGAACCGCGCATCACACGCACGTCCCTATCGCTTGAGACATGCCTTCCATCAATTACCACGTGATCAATCTGGTTTCTTGAATTTTGATCTGGTGATATCCAGGGCCTGGAAGCAGGTCAATTGAGGAGGTTGGCGTACATGGGCACATGGGAACCACCATAAGCGGTTTTGAGAGTCCGACATATCGTGACTACTGTCACAAATGGGTAATGCATTGGTTCCACTCACTACCAAGTTTCTTTCTAGTCTAAATCCGTTATCGAAGGTGTTGTTGTGTAGACTGAATTTTTCGACTGCTGAACCAAGAGCATCTTCCCTTCCTATTTTAGCATTAAAATCTCCTAGAACAATTTTAATGTCATGTGCAGGGCAGCGGTCATATATCTCCTTTAGGCGCTCAGAGAATGCATCTTTAATGTCATCGTCTTTGTCTTCTATCGGGGCGTGTACACAAATCAGCGTAATGTAAAAATACTTCGCACGGATGCTAATAGTGGCGATTCGGTCAGAGTTAAACCGCGAGACCAGGTGTCGAAGTCTATTGCCGACTATAAATCCACATCCAAATTCGTGTCTTTCTACATGGCAGGTGTCGAAGTCTATTGCCGACTATAAATCCACATCCAAATTCGTGTCTTTCTGCATGGCAGCTTTAAAAATGTCACATTTCTTTCGACGTGTGCATCCCTGTCCCGTCCATCTCATTTCCTGTATGGCGGTGATGTCAGCCTTGTATTTATTGAGGACATCCGCCAGTTGGATAAAGGCACCATCTCTGTATGGAGTTCGGATATTCCAGATGCATATCCTTAAATCATGGTCCTCATAATGTTTACGGGGGTCGTCAACATTTGGGTGGTTAATGTTTTTTCTTTTCTTCGTGTTTTCATAATAATTGTGTTTTGTTTAAGGAAAGTGGCTTATTAAGCCACGATCCTAGTTCTAAATTTACTTCATCGGTGGACCAGTTGAGGGTATCGACAGCAACTGCGCAGTAGTGCCCAATTATTCGACAATCTATATAAAGCTCTCACACTGCTGACGTTCAGATTCGTCTATAAAATGTGAGTCCCAATTTGTGAGTCTAAAACTAAATAGACAAGTGTTTATTCTAAATGATGCAAAGAGTTATCCCATATCTCATTGAAGGGATGTTAAGGGCAACTAAGTGCTTTCATTGCATTGGATTGCATGGCTACCAAATTTAGACTGTTTTCTATGCATTCGAACTTAATTTCTAAGAATTTGTTGACGCTTAGAACATATTATCTTAAAACTTAAAAAAAAAATTTTTCTTTGCACACCATTAATGAGGTATGGGATGCTTCTCGCGTTGATGTGGATTAACACGCTTTCTATTTTAGATTCACAACAAACGGCACCTAAGTGTTTAGCGACGAATGTCTGGAGCCAGGAGTTGAACTTGGGATCTCCTGCATGGTAGTCGCGTGTTTTAACAATCATGCCACGGCCGGTCCATATTATCAATCGTATCTAAGCTACAAAGGACCTTTATTTTGTTAACATGATTCTGCTAATTGCGTAATTCTATTGACCACACAAAAAAGGAGTTGGGGTTCGGGGGATCTAGTCTGATCCTTTTTAATGTATTTTGATGCGTCGACTACGAATCTTATGTGCACTTTACTCCAGCACGTCTGGAATTTTCCTAATCTCAAAAAAGCCCAAATTCGAACCCCAAAGTTATGGTTTTTGAGATTCAGACTTCAGATTCGATTTACTTACATAAAGTAGTCTATTAGGCATTCGCC
>OZ035880.1:174614368-174684962 GCA_964034835.1 Muscina levida | reverse complement strand
ATGCAGGAAGACACAGACCGACACGGTCTTCAGTGAAAATAGGCGAACAGAGCCATTTTCGACCAAGCAAAGCTTGCTTTAGCGAACAAAGAGTTTACTCGATTGGGTCGTTGTGTGAACGTTGAACGTTGAGATGTAGATGATTTTGTCTACATTGGTACTGCCGTAAACTGAAATAATTATACCAGCCGCTGCTTTTACCTGCTGTGCCAAAATCGTTTATGTGCAACGAATTAAATTTTTCATAGCCTAAAAAATCATTTCATATGCCACGCACCTTTCTCGAGGGGTTTTTTTGTTCTATTATCCACTAAGTCCACTCCATCGCCACCTATCGGGTCAATTTATACAAACAATAGTTCTCATGGGCAAAAAAAAACCTACATTATAAATTTCACTTAAATTGTTACATTCGGTAAATTTTTCTATAAATCTACCCCAGCGCCATCTACCGGGTCTATTTGTACAAGAATTTTGTCTCATGATTATACAAATATACATTCTGAATTTCAGGAAAATTGGTCCATACATTTAACGCCAAAATGTTTAACATACATGGTTTAAGTAAAGTGGGACGATCTATACAAATTTTCGAAATTACTCCACTCCAGCGCCACATACCAGTTCCATACAAACGAAAACTTTGTTCTCATGATCGAACAAACACTCATTCTGAATTTCAGTTAAATTGGTCCATTCCTTCAAACTTTCTGTTTGAATCCCCCCTAGCGCCGCCTACCGGGCGTTTTGTATATAAAATTATTTGTCATAATCAAACAAATATTTATTTTAAATTTCAGTTAAATTGGTCCATTCATTTAAATTTACGACATAAATTCACCCTATTGCCACCTAACGGGTCCACTTGTACATTTGTTTGTCATGATCAAACAAATATATATTTTAAATTTCAGTTAAACTGGTTCATCCATTCAAATTTTCGATATAAATCTACCCCAACACCACCTAGCGGTATGGAAATACAATGGTACCTATTCTCATACCTACCTACTATATCTACAAAGTTTCATAAAGATTGGTCAAGACGTTTCGGATGATTGCTGCTACAAACACCGAGACACGAGATTTTTATATATTGGAAGATTACCTCAACACATAACATTATGACACAAAATCAAACTTTTTGAAAAACACCCGAACGTGACTATATAGGTTCGATAGTACAACCGGAGCTGAGTAAAACCCTAGCTCAGTTTGGCTAGATTGGCTACCAAAATTTTTTTTTTGGTCCCTTAAACTTTTTGAAATCACTTGCATCCTTCGAAAAAAGGTGACATCAATTGTTGGCCAACAGTTTCTACAGTTTTTAATAAAGGGATATTAAATAGCTCTCAAAACATACTAACTACTTTAAACAAATCAGTTTTTTATGAGTTTTGGGTCATTGTGGAATGTTTTTACTTGCTATCTTCAACAAAAAGGAACTTATTGTATAACTGAACAACTTCTGCAAACAACCAATATGATCGGAATACTCCAAATCTTTAATTGTTCACAAAGAGCATTAGGGTGTTCCTTATATGGCATTTTTTCGAATTTCGTTAAAAATGTGTATTAATCGCGATGTTGGTCATCTAGCTTCATCTTACGTTTGTTTTTGCCAAAATTACGAATATGTTGTGAAAAAATTCGTATCGATAGTTAGGCATTAGGGTGTGCCGTAATAAGGTTAAAGTTCGAATTTGTTCTCAAATCAGTTTATTGCCGCTGAGTATATTTCTTTTGTATACAGACTAAGTAGTAATAAGCCGTTCAATAGCTGACGTGAATACCTAAAATAGTATGTGTTTGCTTTTACCATATCTCTTATAGGACCCGAAATATTTGATGTAGAAGTTGAGGTATTTTTAAAAAAATATATTAAAAATGTTTAAAATGAATTTCGATGTAGATTATTATGGGCAATTATATATTTAAACTTTTTAAGATTAATCAAGTTAAAATCGACTCCCTACGACTTATATTAAAAATAGTGAAAAAATTAGAATTTTTATCGAAGTTTTTTGAAAATAAACGAGGGAAGTCTATTTTTTTGGGAAATTTGATTATATCAATTTCTTTAGCGGACTATTAGCTAAAACTTTGCTGAAGAAGAGAAAGAGCTAGATTAAAAACTGTGGAAACTGTTGGCCAACAATTGATGTCACCTTTTTTCAAGGGATCCAAGGGATTTCAAAAAGTTTAGGGGGCCAAAAAAAAAATTTGGTGGCCAATCCAGCCAAACTGAGCTAGGGTTTTACTCAGCTCCGGTTATACTATCGCACCTATATAGTCTCGTTTTCGTTTGGGTTTTTATTGTCATCATTTGCGACATTAAATCATACATAATCAAAGCAGTTCTCACTACATTCCTGTTGGCAAATAATTAAGCAATTTCAACCTTAATTTCGTTAATTTTATGACTTAGAGCCAATATTTCAGTTGTATGTATTCTGCTGATGGCCGTTTAGGCAATAAAGTGCTGAATTTTTGATATTGCTTGACTTCTGTCATATAATGCCATCATACCATTACTCTACGCCAGTGATCATGGTAGACCGAAGTGTGTTCCGAATTAAATTAATTCTTTTGATTTACTTAAGTATGCACTGACTGTTGTCAAAATCACTTGAACCTTTTTTGGTTATCCGTTTTTATTTGTTGCTATTGTTGCAGTAGTTGTCTCGAGATATAACATAAATTTATGATATTTTTCCACTTTGTTTTCTGTGTCTCCTTCTTCCTCCAAGAAAAAGGGGTACTCACTCAGTATTCGTTTCCTTGCCGAAATGTCTTTATACTGAATTATAATGCATTTTATGAAGATTTAATGGTAATTAAGTTTTGATTTAAATTGACTTTCAGGGTGGTTCCTGTTAAACTAACTCTCTTCCCATGTTAACAAGCCGATACCCAAAAAAAAAAATGCTGCACATCACGGGCCCCTGTAAGATGGATTTTAAAATTCATGTCTCACATAAGGTGTTGAAAACATATATTACGTGTGCGTGTGTGTGTTTGTCACAATCAGAGTTTTCTGTGGTTTCCCAAAGATCTGTTTCACATTCGGCGTACCGTTGTGGTTAACTCAAAATGAGCGATGTATTGTCTGTCGACCGACATGTGCTTTACGGTCAATAACAGTTCAAAAGGTTTTTTTTTTACCTCACAATAACCCACTAGACAGACAATTGTCTTCTAACAGATAAGATGAACGACAAGATAGACCTGTTTAAATCGTTTCCCTCGAGGGACGAAGGTTAGAGTGGCATGTTTGTCTATTTTCGATGTGTTATCTATCTAAAGTTCTCATTAATTCAGCTTTTTTATATTAGAAATCAAACATTTAAAATCAATATCTATTTTTCTATTGTAAAATGTTTCTAATAAGCTTTCATTCTTTTTTTTCCATCATTTATTTGTTGATAAATCTCTAACTCTGTTTTTTTGTTGCTCTTTAGTTTTTGTTTCTGTTTCTGTTTTTTTTAGTCTGGGTTAATGTTTGCATTTAAATTATTGTCATCAATTCTAAATAGATCTTAGATTATGTCATCGTCAATTTTTATACCAGGTTGACTTCTTTTTTTTTGGTTTTAAATTTGGAAAAAAGCTTTATTATTGTTTCATAAATAATTTAGCAGATTATTCCATTTGCTTGATCGGCTGTGAAAGTTTTGTGGTTTATGCATTTATAATCGTAAAAGTCGTTATTTAAATAGTTCAAGTTATGTGTCACGTTATAAGTTCAAATTAGTGATATATTGTTTTTTAAACTTTGCTCAATTTGTTTCGTTGTCATGGATGTGTTGTTTTATTGGCTTGATTAAAATGCGATTTGGTCGCTGATTTACATTGCTGTCATACATGTGAGAAAGGCTAATTTGAGCGGTGCAAAAATGAGAAGGTGGGCTTGCTCGTCTTCGCCGTTTTTGAGAGGGGTAAAATGATGAATATGACTAAACGAGGCCTTAACTAACACGGAATACGGCAAACTACCTAGATTACCTATATAGGCGACCTTGATCAAGGGACCCTATCAATGCTTCGTGTTTGTTAGACTTTCTAATGCTCCTTAAAACGGATTACTAAAGTACAAATAATTCCTGTTTCACTGCCGTTAGGTGCATAAGTACGTGTAGCAGATAATATAGGGCCAGGGTGTGGATAATCGTATCTTGACATTTTGACATTCGATTACTTCGTAATCAAGCGTGTTATTAAGGTCGCCTAAAACTCCACTAATAACGTAATTCCAACTGGCACTTACTGACATCTTCACTTACTTTGTAAGCGAGAGCGCACTAATAAGACGGCTTATAGCACTTCTGGTGCCGTGACATAACCCCACACGGACATAATCCCCAAAACGATTTTGGGGCTTATGTCCGGGCAACATGTCGGACATAACCCCCAATTTCATTGGGGATTATTTTCGACACTAATCTGCGGACATAAGCCCCAATGGGGATTATGACCGAATTTGTTGTTGTTTTTAGTATTTCAACAGAACGATTTTCAAGAGAACGATTTTAAATATTGCTATTGTAGCGAGGGACGAATGCGGTGGGGGGCACGCCCCCCGCCGCATACGTCATAGTTTGTTAGTTACTTAAAAAGTCACTCTTCTTTTTGGGGGTGGGCGGACGTCTTTCATCAACTTCATCAACCTTTTTCATTACTTTTAGTCGCAAAATTAGTTTAGGTGTTATGTCCGTTATATTTGTTGGGGCTTATGTCCGTTATGCCCTGCGGACATAATCCCAAATGCAAATTGGGGGTTATGTCCGCAGACCGTGGCGGACATAAGCCCCAAAATCGTGTTGGGGGTTATGTCCGTGGGGGTTATGTCCGGGCACCGGCACTTCTATGCTAAATTTACGGGGGGATGTAAGCAAAATAATCATCACTGATTGTTACTAAATATAGCTGACATAACGCTGGACACTCAATGGTGAGAAAATTTCCCATATCTCATTTATGGGGTGTAAATATATCTCATTTTGGGATGGATGTCCAGGATAGTAGGTTGTATAATAAAGATTTTGATTGGTTCAACTTAGTGAATCTAGGGTGATAGTTATCAACTTCTTCTGAAGCCGAATGAACGGGCAACGGGCAGCGGAAGAAATGTGATGTATACTACAGCTGCCACTTAGATCGGCACGAATTTGGTTGCGGATTCGTGGTAGGAAAAAAACTACGCCATCTAGTCTCTTGGTTCACATCAGTGAACGACCGTATGGCAACGTTCTGCATAAAGGCCAAGTTCTTCAACATCACTTTGATTTGTGCCCATTTTTGTGGACAACTTCTATAAGTGCCCACGACATAATAATTGTTCTGGGAGGTTTGAATGCTAAATTAGGTAGGGGAAGGGACTTTAGTCCCACCATTGGAATATTTAGTCTCCACGAATACACCACCGATAACGGAAAGAGGCTCATTGATTATCGAAAAATGGTGGTAAGCGGTACAACCCAGCTGCGGAAATCATGAGAAGGAAAGCCTTCTTTCATGAGTTTGAAGGGCTACTTTTGGATCCGGTATGCCTTCCTTGACTTTCTTTCTTCCTTTCTTTTCTGCAATCTCTTTAAATGCCTTTGGCAGGTCCGTCCATTTAATGCCTGATTCTGAAAAAAAACATGCGTTCTGCATTCCTTATTTGAAAAATTATTCCCAAACAAGGACTACTGCATGCATTATATGTTGAAGGCCTCTGAAATTCTACCGCTGAGAAGATTTCAGCACAAACCCTTACATAAAGCGACCTGGATTTTACTTGACAAGAACACCAGCAAGCAGATCGATCAGGTGGTTATTGACGGAAGGCATGCTTCCAGCGTAATGGATTCGGATCATTATCTTGTGGCAGCAAAGATTCGCACACGGCATAGTACGGCGAAGAACGTACGGGGAACCATACGCAGAGAAATCTAGATGTCGAAAAGCTTCATAACCCAGAGATATCCACAGCTTACTCTAACGCCCTAGCTCAAAACCTACGTCAAAATACACCGCCTTCCGATAATCCTAGCTCACAGAGACAAAACATATGCCATTCCATGCTAAAAGCGGAAAAATCCACATTAGGCTACAGAAAACCAACGAAAAACAAGCCTTAGCACTATGAGGAGTGTCTAAATGGAACGATGGAAATGGATGCTGCATATATGGCGACTTTGCAGCCATTTGCAACGCGAGCTGTGAGGAAAGAAACAAAAAAAACCGGAAACAAGCGCGAAACCTATTCAGAAGGAAGACACAAGAGCATTAAATAAGGGAGAGTGAGGAAATTGAAGAGCTCCGTATTTGTAATGAAAGACGAATATTCTACCAGAATGTAAGTCACAGAGCTCATTGGTTTGGTACTGGTCTAATGTCCTGCAAAGGTGAGAGCGGGAATCTTGTAACGGACACACAGACCTAACTTGGGATTTAGAGAGACAATTTTTCTTCTAGTTAGTAATGGAGGACCAATATAACACAGATAACACTTCGATTGAAAATAATGGAATCGACTGCCCGACACTCGATATTATTGAAACCATAAAAGCAATATCCCGGCAAGAAATCTGCGGGAGCTGATGGACTGCTAGCTGAACTTTTCAAGAATGGTGTTGAAGTACTGGTTAAATGTATGCATCATTTTCTATGCACGATATGGCAGATAAAGATCATGCCAGAAGACTGGGATCGCAGTGTACTGTGTCCAGTGTATAAAAAGGTAGATCCCAGTGCCTGTTCCAACTACCGTTGCATCAGACTTCTACCTATTGCATATAAGATACTATTAAGTATTCTGTCTATTGTCAACAAACTGATCGATCCATATCAGTGTGGCTTTAGACCTGGAGAACCTACATCCGATCAGATATTCACACTTCGTCAAATATTAGAAAAAACCATAACATCTTTTTGTTGATTATAAAGCCACATTTGATAGTCCGATTCGCAGCAAACTTTCTCAAGCATTGTCTGGGTTTGGCTTACCTGCTAAACTGATTTGTCAGTGCAGAATAACGCTTACTAATGCGAAATATGCAGAAAAGTTGTTAAGGACCTCACCGAACCGTTCAATACCCAACGAGGACTTGAACAGGGTAACAGTCTCTCATGTACTATTTTTAACATTGTAATGAAAATTCTTGCATACGCCATTGATATAGTTATTATTTGTGTAAGAGTAACTGCAGCATTTTCAACGAACGAGGTCGCATCGAAGTTAATGGTTTCAACGGGTAGAATTATCGAACGTCTACCATGCTGCAGAACCATGGTTCGATTCCCGCCTCCAGCTATCTACATTTTTCTTTCATTGCCGGTCCCCTCGATGTTGTCGATAGCAACTTCGCAGTATCAGTGTCGAGTTAGTCAGCATGTCTAGTAAAAGCTTCTCAAAAAGTGACGTTCGCATTCGTCGATAAACATGTAGGTGCCGTTTAGTTGTGAATCTTCAGTTCCTAAAACAGTTCCAAAGAGAGTGATACTCGATAATGCACCGGAAGGACAACGAAAAAGAGAGAGACCGAAACTCCGGTGGAAGGACCAAGCGAAGGAGACATTATCCAGGGAGTTTCCAACCAGAGCAAGCACTCCTTATAAAATTAGGTCAATAATCGTGTGTTAATATAATGGCATATTGCCGAATTTAGACATTGACGATTTTTGTTAAGTGACGTCAAAACACTATAAAATAAGTCCAACTTAATTTTTTATATGGATATTGATTCAGTAACAACAAAAATTCATCTATCAGTAGCCATACGTACATAAGAGTTCCAAGCGCTTTGGTCTTTTGCGATCCGTAGATAGTTAGTCACACCAAGTTTAGATAACAGCCCTTTCACCTGGTTGATCCCTCGAAGTTTTGGAATCACCCACCCGCCCAACCCATCGAGTTTATTACCAATGACTTTTCGAGTTTGAGCATTTTTATCCATTCGTACAAAGTGTCCAAGCCTGCGCATTCGGTCTATTTCAACGCGGTATAGCTCATACAGTTCATGGTTCATTGGACGACGCACAGTGGGGTATTGAACACCCAAAACGGAGATTAATTCAAGGAAGCGTCCGATCTGTGCCAAATTTGGCGCAGATGATCCTTTTGCTATAAGATCGATTGGTTTGAAGTTTTTAAGAAATCGGTCCATATATGTATAGTCTCCATATATATACTTATATGTATATATACCGTAGTAGAATCAAACCTTTATAAAAGCTACGGTTTGTCTCCGATTTTTCTAAAATTTTGATATTGACATATGTTTTAACTGTTTAAAATATATATAAATGCTTATGTACATATGTATAAACACTAATGTATTTATATACAGGGTGGAACAAAAAGCTGTATACATTTGAATAAGTATCTACATAGAGCAATCTCGGCGAGGTGGGGCGGAGGCGTTGGGAAAGGAAAGAACTGCCAATGGCAATTCATCATTACAGCGTCATTCCAAGTTGTTGCAAATCTAATGCAAAGCGTGCACAGAATGCTCACGGTGTCTAATCGACTGGTCGGTATCTTTAGTAACGGTCTCCGATACAGGCGCAACATTCTCGTCTATATCGGACGGAAGTGGTATTTTTGGTTACGTATTATCCAGTAAAGTACACTGAGGCTAAGATTTGAGAATGATATTGACAATAGTGCTCTCAGATAGTCTATTATGCACACTACTTGTAGAGCGAACGGCTCGAAAAACATTTTTTACACAAAAATAATTTTTGAAGTAGTTGCTTCCATTCTAGTTACTTCTTGGCAAAATGTCAAACAATATTAATACCAGTCAAGTAACAGTTCGCAATCACTCACTCGTGTTTTGTAAATAAAACCTTTTAAAAAACAAACCTCGAAATGAATCATATTTTATAAAAGAAACTTGTATTAGTTAGAAGGTATTTCTCTGCATTTTGCATAAACAACTAGTTTTAGTGCTTGTTATTAATCAGTTCTGAATTAATTTTCCCAAATATGTTGATATTTTTTTTTTTGTTTTGAAAAAATTTGCTGTGACGGCTATAAATTCTAGAGATGTTGTGAAATAATGTCATTTAACCATATTTTCAATTTGAATATTATCAAGGCAAATAAGCATATACTGCCTTATGTAGGGTATAACTAAAAATTAATGCTCAGCAACAAATTGCACTACAGCAAAAACAAAGATAATGAGGCCAAATCAAACCTGTCCTGCGTTTTCGCAGGAGTGTCTAACATCACAATTTACTTAATAAAACAAATTGGCGCAAAAACGCGCAAAATGTTTTTCTTGATTGTGTTAGTACAGATGTTAAAAAAGATGTTGGCAAAAACTTTCACTCCAAAATATCGATATTTCACTTTTCGCTAACATGTAGAAAAGTCGAAAAAAATTCCAAAGTTTGAGAGAGCATAGAACTATAAATAAACAACATATGTAATTGATTCTAGTACCTATTGAATCAGTATCCTGTGTAAAATTATTGAGTACATAACTTAAATTGGAAATCGCAATTTTCATTTTTGAATTAATCTCCGTTTTGGGGGTGCCATACCCCACTGTGCGACGGTATTCGCCGTTAACAATGATGGGTCCAAATTTTTGGCGTAGTATTTTTTCTCTCGAAGATTCCCAGAATAGAATTATCATCGAGAGAGGGATTTATCATTAAATCGCTTGCTTAGAGCAGCGGTTTGAGATCAATACTCGTCTCTTGATTTTCAGGCCGACATTATTCTTTAATGTATCAGCGGAGCCAAGGTAGACAAAATCATCTACCACTTCAAAGTTATAGTGTTAGATGACTCTTTGCTCGTTGAAACAAATAACTTGATTTTGTCCTAATTTATCACCTGACCCACTTCTGCCGACTGCTTCTCAATGCTCGAAAAGATCGTAGTAACATCCCGCAGTCCACGACCAATGAAGAGCCTCTTTTGGCAGAAAATAGGTCTGTTACGTTGTTGCCTATTTTCACTTAACACTTCGTGTCGGTCAGTGTCATCCCGCTAAGCTATATCAGCTTCGCAGGGATACCAAACTCAGCCATAGCATCTAATAATTTCTGTCGTATCAGACTGTCAATTGCAGCTTTATAATCAATAGACAGATGGTAGGTATCGATCTGCATCTCTTGGGTCTTTTCCGTAGTGTGAATATCTATTCGGTAGTGGATTTACCAGGTCTAAAGCCACATGGATATGTATATTAATATAAATTATTTACTTAAACCTTAGCTACAATTCTGCTGAAGAATGTTAAGGGAAATTATGAATGGTTCTTGATGAGTTATAGCTGAAGCACTAAGCATCAATATAATTAAAAACAGTGTTAAAAAAAAGTTTGGCCTGAGAACGCCAAACCCATTGGGTGTTTGTTTTACTATACTGACTTAGTACTGTCACCCACCAAATTGGCTGTTGCACTGCGCTGTCAATATAAGTTAATAATGAGGATATTTATACTTCTTATTCCTTGATCAGTTATTGACTGACGACGTCTGTCACTTAATGCTAATGATTGTCATCATTTGTCTGCCCTCAGGCAAGTAACTTAATATATTACACATCAAACATCATTCGTACAAAGAATAAAAAATTGCACCTAGAATCTAATCAAAACAATTTTAACAAAACAAAATTTACCCTCCACATGCCTGAAGCAGCAGCCGCGATCAGCTACAGCGATACAAAATGATTATAATTAATTGGCAACACTTAAATTTCGATTATTCCTTTAATTACCAACCGAGTGTCCCCAGCTGGTTTGCATAAACAATTAAAGAAATAACACAACAATAATAGAAGGCAACAGCAGCGCAAGCAAGCAGAATGAATGATTTTAGGAAACACAAAGTTCTCACTAAATAACCAAAAAGCGATTCCCAAAAGCAAAGCGAACTGCACAGCCACAACAACAAAAGTATTGGAAAAAAATCCAATCAAACAGCACTGAGCAATAAATTCCAAAAACAGTTGGATTTGTACAACAATCGGAGGCAGTACAATCACACGAATGCCACATAAAATTCCCATTGAGATACAAGGCCAACAGCAATAGCAACAATAACAACAGCGACTGCAAGCATCACAGATCGGCGAGAAAATACGCAAGCAAATATTAAACAATATCGAAAACATGGAATCGTCACTTAAGCATCAAACGTAATACATTTAAATTAAGGGTCCCGGGATATAAATAATAATTTTTGAATTGATTTTATTAACACACAGATGAACCACACGCTTACACACATACACACGTCCACCACAGCGATAAAAACAACCGCAACCTACCTCATAATCATCGTCCTCGTTGTTGTTCATTGAGACTAAACACAATTTGATTTGAATACCGCGCGCAGTTTATGAGGTTCAGTGAATGGTGCAGCAGGAACAGGGAAACCCAAGAAAAAAAAACGCAAATTTAACACAGCAGGATGTATGATTTCAAAATCTGACCGCGTTTCTTGTTACTTTCCGTCGTTGTTGTATGAGTTGCGTGATAGAGTGTGATAGCCGTGCGCCTGCTGTTAATCTCACTATGCCCTCCCTGTTGGCGTTGTTGTGTTTTATCTTTAGCTCTGTTTCATTTCTGGGTAGAAGAGAGATCATTTTACTCGAGAATATTATCGTGAAGGGGCAAAGATCTGAAGCTATAAATACGATTTAATCGAATTGATCACACCCTTCGTCAGATATTGGAAGTTTAGGATATTGCATTGACATTATTTTCTTTAACGGAACTTTTTGTTGTAACAACGTTTCTTAATGTTTCTAATTGAAAATTAGGCAGCACCTAACGATTACACACATGTTTATGTTATACTGTACTTAACGATGTTTAAGCAACTAAAGCACCAACCTATTACATTGTATATGCCTCTTATAGGGTACCTTTTAAAGTCAATTCTCTGACGTTGGGTTGATGTTGTTCTTCATGTTGTTGGATGTTTGTATTACATACAACTCGTAGCAAATATCCTTTGATGTTCGATGTCATGTGGTGGTGGTGGTGGAGTATCACTTGCCAACGTCTTAGAGTATTTGTTGGGGTTTCAAATGTAGGCGCTCAGTTGTTTTTTGTATTCAAACTGTGTGGCGAGTTTTGGTTGATCCGAAAATCATGGTTGCGCTTTGATGCGATAAAAAATTGAAGCGATAATGGATTTGAAGCAAATGAGTTTATGCAAAAGATTTAAAAAAATAATAACAAATTTTTTGTAATACATATTTCCATAAGGCAAAAATCTTACCAAATAAACTTTGTTATCGAATGATGCCCAGTGTGAGGATAGGTGTTGCTTTATAAAATTTACACTGTTGTTGTTAGTGTTTGTATGCCAAGGATGGTAAGATTTGCATGCATAAATTAAACATTATCTCTCACAGAGTTAGTTTAAGAAATCTTAGGTTTTTTTTGCCAACACCTGGGGTTAAGTTGCAGTCAAACCGCATAGACTGCAGTGGTATGAAAATAATCACAGAATTGCATTCACATCGTGTAATTATACATCTAATCATAGGAAGTAACAATAGTCATGACAGATGCAGTTAAATATGTCTGCAGGAGGAAATGATGTAAACTATTTACATCTGTGCTAAATCACACCACTAGTAGATACAATGTCAGGAAGGAGAATCCCAGATTTATTAAAACTTTGGTATTATTTTAGTTATAATATTCCGATGTCGCGGTTATTTTGGTAGTAGTTATTTACTTTTGACTTGTATATAGTAGTATCGTAAGCTGTAAGGAATACATTGTAGGGACTAAGTATTTAGAAATGTAATGGGTATAAATAGGTGGGTCATGTAAGATTGGGAATTTTCTAATTTGTGTTTTCCGATCGTTATTGTTTTGGAAATAATATGAATCTCTTCTTGAAGGTTCCCAAGTAGCTCACAACGTCAGATAGATTACGTGTTTCCCCGGCCATGCTACTGAACATCTTTTCAGTGGTAGTAAATGTGAGAGGGCGTAATGTTGAGTAACCATAATATCATCCTATCACCAATGCGAATTAGGTATTAGGTAACAGTAGCTACTGAAGCTCAACACAAAGGCTCTCGTAGAAACTAGGATATCCTTGCATAAAGAACTGTTTTGAAAACACGAAGACAAAACAATAGTTATAAGAACGATGATTTAAGGATATGTACCTGAAATGTCCGAACTACCTACATAGATGGTGGCTCTTTCCAACTGACGGTTGTCCTTAACAAATACAAGGCTGACATCACCGCCGTACAGGAAATGCGATGGACGGGAAAAGAATGCATACGACGAAAGAACTGTAACTTCGGTTGTGGATGTGGAGACTTTGACATCTGCTCTTACAATTTAAACCTGTATGTGACCGAATAGCCACTATACGCATAAAGGCGAAATGTTTTACATCACATTGATTTGTTTACACACCCCGACAGAAGACAAAAAAGAGGACATTAAAGATTCCTTCAATGATCGCCTGGAGGAAATATATGACCGCTGTCCTGCCCATGACAGTAACATTTTTTTTGGAAGTTTGTAATGCTAAAATAGGAAAGGAAGATGCTCTTGGTTCAGCATTCGGAAAATTCAGTCTGCACAACATCACCTTCGATAACGGATTCAGACTAGTTAGCTTCGCTTCGGCACGAAACATGGTAATGAGTGGAAACAGTTTTCCACATAAAGATATCCACAGGGCAACCTGGATATCCCCTGATCAAAATACAAGAAACCGGATAGATCATGTGGTAATTGATGGAAGGCATGTCTCAAGCGTTATGGACGTGCGTGTGATGCGCAGTGCAAATATTGACTCGGATCACCACCTACTTGCCGCCAAGGTACGCATGCGATTAAGTAGTGCTAAAAAACGCTCGTAACCAAACGCAAAGACAGCTAGATATCATAAAGCTGAATACCACCGAGATAGCCAATGCCTACTCCAACCAACCCTTTGACTAACTTCAAACCAACCTAAACTAATTCTGATGTTCCCGACACCCAGTGGCAGCATATTGCGAATTCTGTGACCACTGCCGCAACGAATGTACTGGCTTATGCAAAACCAAAACCATGCTCAGACAAACCCTGGTACGATGAGGAATGTCGCGAAATGTCTGAAGAAAAGGATGCTGCATACAGGGCAAAACTGCATCCAATGGCAACGCGTGCAGTGACGGAGCGTTATAATGAGAAGAGAAAGGAGATAACACGTCTCTGCATGCAGAAAAAGCGTCTATGGAAGAATAGAGAGAGTCGAGATATCGAAAATTTTAGGGATAGAGCTGCATTCCGAAAGTTTTACCTGAAAGGACGGAGACGGAAATCTGGTCACTGATATTCAGCGTGTGCTGCATATATAAAGGGAACACTTTCGTATTCTGCTCGTTTTCGAAGGCAGCATAAACAATGAAAACATGGCAATCATCGACGACGATGTATACTGTCCACCACCGAGCCAAAACGAGATCAGCGCGGCAATGGCACGGCTTAAAAACATTAAAGCCGCGAGAACCGATTAACTGACGGAAACAGTCGGGCGGCGATGAACTGGCAACGTGCATGCCCCAGTTCATAAGCACGATTGGCTTAAGGAATGCATGTCCGCTGATTGGAATCTAAATGTTCTATATCCTGTGCCTAGGAAAGACGATCCAAGTGTGCGATTTTTCCAATTGTACGCACATTTAGTCCATTAAATTGACCGAAAAATCACGAAGTGCACGATATGCATTTTGATTTGAACGGCCATTTTCATAATAAGCCTAAATAACTTTAACGCATTGCTCGATTGTATATCTTACCATAGTTCGAATTGAGTTAGTCTGTAATTGAGATATGTCAAATGAAAAGCCGGAAGGAACTTGACGTTTAGGTGTGGTTTACCTTTAACATCGGCCCTTACAATTTAAACACCCTTTACTTCAATTGAGGCTGGATCATGTTTGCCAGGACAGCTAGTTTTTTTTTTATTTATGTATATAGGGAACTCTTTAATTTGCTTATGTCTGTACCGAACACATTTCAATCATAAAAGAAAGTTTTTGAAAAATATTACACTTAATACCTCTAATCAGCGGAACTTGCTGAGGAAAATAAAATTAAATCTTATCTATTTTTCTGAAAATTGAATCTAATGCAACTGTGGCATAAAAATGATAAATTTCGCTGCAATCGGACAACAATTGCACCTGTGCTTTACGCTCACACTCTATAGGAACTGCTGATTTTAATGGAAGGCGGTAGAGGGCATATCCGATTTATTCCAAAATCTGTGTGTGTGTTATGTCTACGAAACATACAACATCGTATCTATGGATATGTATTTAGTTTATGCTAAAGAAGAAATATATTTGTGACCGTATTAAGGGCTCTGCCAACTTTTTTGACATTTAAGCCCTTCCTTATATTGTTAAATATTTGCTGAGACCCTAAACAAATTACTAACTTTTAACCACATAATCTTATACCATTTAGATGCCACCCCATTGACTGATGCTCACGGGTTTGCACATAAAACCAGTAGGAAAACACAAATTTCCTATAATAAAATCATTCAAATAATTTATGACCCCCATAAATTATACACGCGAACTACTTGCAGCAATTAATTTTTTGTTAGTATTCGGTTCACTTCGATTTCAATTTCTAAAATAGCAGACAATTTTTAAAAAATATCTCATCTCTCTCGCACTCTCTCTCTCTCTGTTTAATATCACGTTTGTGTGTCAAATTATATCAGTGATATGTCCGGCTACTGGACACCACAAGCTCGCTAATCGAAGGCACACACACACTCCATACACAATGTTGCCGCGTCGTTGCCAGCGACAAAGATTATTATGGTTTTTTTTATTAGACTAAAATGACCATAAAAACTCATAATAAAACAAATGTTTCTACGTTGACAGTAAAACAAATTGTGTTGACTTTTAAGACAACAAAATTAACATTAACAATAAGTGATTGCAAATAAAATTCCTAATATTAGAAAAAAGATTTTCATTAACCGCTATTTTTGAATAGAGAAAATAGTAAACCGGTTTTTCATTTGTATTTTGATGAAGTGACATTAATTTGAAATGATCTTTGTCACAGATGAATTAAGATAAGGGTACAGGGGATATTTTTATTTAATAGGTAGTAGTAAATGTAATATCGAAATGCAAGCAAATGTTGTTATTGCATTTGGATGTGATGTCTCAAAATTCTATGACAAAATGCTACAACTATGTTGTCCATCGATCATATCAGATTTGCTCATATATTAATAAAATCCTTTTCATAGTGACAATAGACAATATATCTTTCAGAAGCATTTATTATCTTTCAGGACATTAAACAAGTGACATTATTTGGAGCCAACTTAACAAAACTTGAAAACTGCAGTTTTCTCGATCGTGAATAAAAAATGGTTAACACTAACTCAAAACTAGAACTAACAGCGCTTTATTCTGAAAATTGATGTACTACTACTTAATTGTGTTCTCTCTGCGTCGCACAAAGGAGATATGGAAGAGTTTCAGGCATTAGTGTAATGTAACACTCTTCTATTTGTAGATTCACGCCAACGAGACCTACAGTTTAACAACGAATTTGAACGTCAGTAGTTTGAGAAGTTTTTACAAGACATGCCGATTGGCTCGACTCCTCAAAAGTTTCTCTAGATAGAGGAAATGTCATGGACGGAACAGGGTTGAACACGACGAAAGTACTTTTACTGTAAGCTGTAAAAAGTACTACAACGTTTACAGCTGCCATGCAGGAAAACAAGAATTTGAATGTGTATTAACAGTCGGCCAGAGGTTTAACCCTGTAAGTGACCGAATAGCTAGCATTCGCACCAAGGATAAATATTTTTACATCTCGCTGAATAGTGTAAACGCCCTGAGAAAAAAACAAAGACGAGAACATTGAAAATGCCTTCTTCTGAATGATGTTAATGCTTAAAACGGAGGTAAATATGCTCTTGGTTCAGTAGTGGAGCAAATTCTGCCTAAACAACAACAACAACATCGATAACGGGTTCAGACTGGATAGCTTCGTGTTGGCAACAAAAATTGTAGTGAATGGAACAAGATATAAACATAAATAAACCCACAAGACAACCTGTATAATAGACCGTATTATCTAACAGGCACAAAAAAAGCGCATCTTACACCAGCAAATATAAAGTATTGTTACAAGGACATTTCAAAATATTATTTTTTTTTTGCCGAACGTAGGGATTGCCTTTTTAGTTTTTTCGTTATATCTTCCATATTTACAGTCCGATCTTAAAGTTTGATGTAGCGAATTTTTTTTCTTAGGGAGGCCAATATTTTTGCTCTTAGGTCCATTGACCTCAAGTTTACCGTTCTGGTACTTACCCCCCAAATCTCATTTCCTTCCACCCTAATATAAACGCTGGTGTACGGATAACTTTTTTATGATACGGTATACTGTATATGTCCTGGTCAGAACACAGGACTCCAGACTGATTACAAGGTAATCGATGGGAGGCATATATCAAGTGTTATGGAAGTGCGTGTGATGAGCGGTGCCATTGCTGACTCGGATCACTATCTAGGCACTGCCTACTCAAACCAATTCTCACAATTACCTAAAACTAATAGTCCAAATTCTGATGTTGCCGACACACTTAAAAAACTTAATTTCCCTTTACACCACATGAGTGAGGTATGGGATAGCTTCTCGCGTTGTTGTGAATTAACACGCTTTCTATTTTTAGATTCACAACTAACGGCACCTACTTGTTTATCGACGAACGCGAACGTCACTGTTTGAGAAGCTCTTACTAGTCATGCCTATTGACTCGACACTGATACTGCAAAGTTTGTCGACACCATTCGAGGGGAGCCGACAATGAAAGAAAATGTTTTCTTTTAAGATGACTGGAGCCAGGAGTTGAACCTGTGACCTCCCGCATGGTAGTCGCGTGTTCTAACCATCCTGCCACTGACGGTTGCCGACACACAGTGGCAGCATATAGTGAAATCTATTATAACTGCCGCAACGACAGTACTGGGTTATAAAAAATCACGCTCAGGCAAGCCCTGGTACGATGATGAATGTCGCGAAATGTCTGAGGAAATAGATGCTGCATACAAGGCAAAACTGCAGCCAATGGTGACGCGTGAGAAGAGGAGGGAAATTAAACGCCTATTCATGCAGAAAAAGAGTCTGTGGAAGAAAAGAGAGATCCAGGATACCGAAAACTACGGAAATAGAGGTGAAGCCCGATGTTTTATCAAAAGTAAAAACAAAGGTTTAGGAATATGGATCTTGTAAGATGGAAATCGTTACTGACTCTGACAGCATACTGAGAATATGGCAAAATCACTTCTGCAACCTAACTGAAATCTCGGCTGAAGATGGTGTACCAATTCGAGACGAAAACATCGAGTGTCCCCCTCCGAGCCAAGCTGATATAAAAACTGCCATATCCCGCCTAAAGAACGACAAAGCCTTTGGGGCTGATGGTCTTCCAGCTGAGTTGTTTAAGGTGGGTGGAGATGAGCTTGTTTTAAGCATGCAACAGGAGAGCATGCCAGAGGATTGGAATCTCAATGTGCTATATCCTATTTACAAAAAAGGAAAAAAGGTGAACGTAGTGAGTATAAAAACTACCGTGGAATTAGCCTCTTACCGATTGATTATAATATCCTCTCTAGTATACTGGGTGAACGTCTAAAGCCAATGGTGGAAAACCTAATTGGACCTTACCAATACGGCTTTAGAACAGATAAATCCACGATGGATCAGATATTTACACTAAGGCTGATTCTGGAGAAAACCCATGAGAAGCAAATCGACACTTATCGATTACAAATCTGCCTTCGATAGTTCCATCAGGCACCGACTAAACGAAGCCATGTCTGAGTTCGGTATCCCGGCGAAGATAATTCGTCTCTGCCGGTGTACCCTTACGCTCTGATTGGATTGGCAAGGATTTATCTGCGCCTTTCGATACGACGAGAGGTCTTATACATGGTGATAGTTTGTCATGTAAACTGTTCAACATAGTGATAGAAAAGGTGTTAAGGAAAGCAGCGGTAAACATGTATTACACCATATTTAATAAGAGCCACATGATGCTCGCATATACCGATGAAATCGACATTATCGGTCGGAAAATCCGAGAAAGCTGTCTTCCCATCTGTTGAAAGGGAGTCAGCGAAAATGGGTTTGGCAGTAAATGATGACAAGACGAAGTACATGGTATCATCGAACAAAGTATTCACGCAACGTGAACGTTGAAAACTATTGATTTTAGGTAGTGGATGAATTCATCTACCTCGGATCCGCATTGGACAAAAACAACAGCGTCAGCCTAGAAATAAAACGTGTTTCTTTGGGCTACGGGAGCACTTCATAAACACAACCCTATCTCGAATCACCAAAGTCCAACTGTACCAGGTATTAATTTTATTAATCTTAATTTATTAATTAATTTTAATTGCCTATTAATTTTGGCTGCTTACACAGGCGGATGCAGCTCATCTTGCGGCGTTTGAGAGAAAAATACTCCGCAAAATATACAGACCCATTTGCGTAAACGGCGAGTTCAGGGTTCGGATGAACCATGAACTGTACGAGTTATACCACGACATTAATGTGGTCAAGCAAATCAAAGCCATGTCGTGAGGATGGATGATATTCTATATATTATATCAAGACCTCGAAGGACGACGCAAAAGAGGAAGACCGCGACTACGTTGTAAGGACTGACTAGAGACGGTGCGCACAAGATCGAAGCAAATGGAAACAAGGCGGTCGACTGTCGTGCGATCTTGTTAACATCATAATTAAGATGATCATGCGGAAGCCTGCAGCCAACACGACTGGTACCATATTTCATAAAAGTCACATCGTTGACTTAACATTTTAAAATTTTACATGAGAGACAAAAGACAGTCAAAGGCTCACCGAACAGTGCCGACAATTACCTCATCAGCTGACCGGAGTGTGACGAAATATGTCAATTGGTTGGGCTTTGTTACTTTGGATTGGTTGGATATTACATAAAGATGTAATAAATTGGACTTAGCGCTTTTGCTCATCACTACAAAACAAAACCAAGAAAAGTGTACTTAGAATGTTGGCATCCTAAGCCATAGACTTGCTGCTCGCATATGGCAAGGATATAGATAGCATTGTCCGATTACTGCAGGATGTTACTGCTACCTTTTCAACAATTCAACAACAACAAGCAGTCGGTAAAAGATAATTTTGTCTTGAATTCGCCGTAAACAAAATATATAATGTCAGACTGGAAGTCAAGAGACGAGTATTGATATCAAACCACAACTACTATGCGCTTAGCAAGCGATTTAGTGACAAAGACCCCTCTCTACCAGACAATGATCCTACCTGACTTGCTATACAATGCAGATTCCTGTGTAAAGACACAAGCAGACCAATTTATGCTGGGAATCTACTTTACAAATTATTTGGACCCATCATCGTGACTGGTATATATGCTTAGATCATGTAATTAAAAATTGGGCACACTTCATTGCGGAATACACCCATTAACAAGAGTCGCCAACAGTCATCTTAAAAAAATCAGGTTATTACTTATTATAGTAGCCGTTTTTTAATCAAAAAGAAAAACCTCCAAATTTGAATTTAAATCAAACAAATTAATGTGCACTCAAATATTCTATTCAACGATTTTAGTGGTATTTTTTGTTTTAAGTTTAATCACATGTATAGAAACCCTTTGTTTTGAAATGATGCTTGACTTTTTTACAACCGCATAAAATTACCGCAATATACAATGAGCAGTCATATAAAATTCTTCTCTTCTGTACAATATTAACACAATTAACATTTTTGTTTCTTTCAGATTTTCTATGACGACATGTAGAGTTCAAGAATTGATGATGGCGACAAAGACGAAGACGACATAAAAGCCGTAAAGTCGTAAAGCCGACATGTGAGAGCTACTGATGGTAATACTAGCAATAAAACTAATAATCAAAACGATTATTATCATCGTAAAAATACCATCATCCTCGTCAGCAGCAGCAGCACCCATCAGCAACAAAAGTCGAAAAATTGTCAAATAAATGACAACACACAGTTTGTCATAAATTTATTGAAATGTACGAATAAAATTATTTTGTATTTAAATAACAAACTGTCCATGATTTTTATATCTTCTCGCAGCTCCGCAGCTCTTCTCATAGCTCGCGGCTCATAATAAAATGCAACATTTCAATAAAAATCAGATTATGATGTGTTTTTAAATTCCAACAGCGTACGCACATACCACTCGATCGACTCGGCTGTCAATTAAATTGAAAAAGGCCTATGGGCCTATATACCAGTCTCTGAAATTTCTATTTGAAATTACACTTTATGAATTATACTCGTAACTGAAACTGAAAATTTACGTTATTGTTGAAAAATCTAATTTCGTTATGATTGAAATGAGCCACTCAGAAAATTTATGATATGAGATCCCAAAGCGCTTGGAAAGAGTGACAGACCCCATATTTCCAGTTCAAATGTGTTGATGATGATAATTTCGGTTTTGTTTTATTTCTCATTATTGGTTTTCAAATAAATTATGACAATCGATTGTGGTTGCCTATGGCCGGGGGGATAGGGGGTCGACCGGCCTCACTCATTCTTGGCGTTTGGGGTTCATTTGAAGTTTTCGGTTTTTGTTGGTGTTAGTGAACATTTGATCTTGTTTCCATTCCAATTGTTGCTCTTTGGGCTTTTTAGAACGGAGAAGGGGATTTGATATCAGTTTGAAATGTACAATTTAAGACCTTAAATATGATTATTTTAATGGGATACTCAAAGAGCTGTGATAAACACTTAACTCGTAGATTTCGCTTTTAACGTAATGCGTTTGTTATTGATAAGGGATTTGAATATGATATTTATGTTGTTCTTAAACAAATTCAAATTTTTCGATATTAAAGAGGTCACAAGTAAGCGAGATACGATGGAGGAAGACAGAGGAGATGCACCGAAAAGAGTTCGAGTCCACTGTGTGTAAATGAAAACAAACATTATTTATGTTGGAAGTTGGAACACACACGCACACACACGCATTTATAAAAACTTATAACAAGAGGCAATAAAGTAAGGACTTTATTAAAATTATATGAAAATATTAAATGGATTGTAAGAAACCGGTAAAGTGCCACTACAAATTTTGTTACGCCAAAGCAACTTGATAGTTGTTTTTCACTTGTTGCAAGAATTGTTTGGGAATATGGTTTTTATTTTATTGGCCGGAAGATTTTCGCAGAGCTTACACTGAAGTTTACACTTGTAAAGAATTAATTTTTTTTTGAAGAAAAATTTCCTTACGGTATGAAAGCTTTAGTTGCGAACATTAAAATTCCAGGACGACAGTTCCCCTATGGATCGATAATTTTTTATATGGCCCGGTGAAGTTTTCAGTTTAACCAAAAAAAAAAGTTTGAAATAGGTCATACAAAATTATGCTTTTTATTGTTCTAGTACATTGGATAGGAGGTGTCATCAGTGAATTTAAACAATGATTGTTTTGGAGAACACTTGAATTCTTTAGCTTGACCCCTCATTTGCCCTTTTCGTCCTTATTACGAGAAAAGTAAGAAAAGAACGTTAAAATGGGATTTTACAACATTCAGAGGTTCTTCAGAAAATTCTACTTGGGGTGCTCTAAGACCAAAAGTTGGTATCTACAACTATTACTAATCATTTTTTCTCTTTTTAAAGTACTGTGAGAACAGCGACCTCAAATAGTCAGAGCATCTGTGTTTCTTATTTTTAGAGGGCATTTACCTGATATCGTATATGAAGTTTATCGTGGATTGTTTTTGTGGAACATTTAAACTCTAGCATGACTTCTCATGTGTCCTTTTCGTCCTTATTACGAGAAAAGTCAGAAAAGAACGTTAAAATGGGATTTTACAACATTCAGAGGTTCTACAAAAATGTTGTTCAGAAAATTCTACTTGGGGTGCTCTAAGATCAAAACTTGGTATCTACAACTATTACTAATCATTTTTTCTCTTTTTATAGTACTGTGAGAACAACGACCAAAAATAGTCAGAGTATCTACGTTTCTTATTGTATGAGGGCGATATCAAATGTCTTCAATAAAATTTAACAAGGATCATTTTTGTTCAACTTTTAAACTCTCTATCTCGACTCCTCACGTGTCCTTTTCGTCCTTGTTTCAAGAAAAGACAGATATAGACCTTAAAATGGGACTTAACAACATTCAAAGCTTCTACAAAAATGTTTTGTTCAGAATATTAAACTTGGGGTGCTCTAAGACCAAAAATCCGATCTACAACTCTTACTAATCAATATTTTTCTTTTCACAGCACTGTGACAACAGCGACCTACAACAGTCAGAGTATATATGTTTCTTATTGTTTGAGGGCGATACCTGATGCCTTCAATGAAATATAAGAATAAACTTTTTTTTGAATTAAACTCTCTAGCTCGATCCCTCAGGTGTACAAATAGGATTTTATTCAAGCATTTTATTTTAAGAACAATCAGAAATGGGCCTTAAAATGGAACTATACAACACTCAAATGTTCTACAAAAATTTTTGTGCAGAAATATCTACTTGCAAAACGCACGTAACCAAACACAAAGAAAACTGGACATCGCGAAGCTGCAAACCCCAGAGATAGCCACTGCCTACTCCAACCAGCTATCCCAACTTCTACGACACAACGCCTCTACTTCTGACGTTCCCGATACACAGTGGCAGCATATTGCGCATTCCATGGCAACAGCCGCAACAACCGTGCTAGGATATTAAAAACGGCGTCCAGACGAATCCTGGTACGATCAAGAATGTCGCATAGCGTCTATGTAACAGGATGCTGCTTATAGGGCAACGCTACAGCCCATTGTAACCCGGGCTGTTAGGGAACGGCACAAGGAAATAGTAAAACAGGTGAGACAGCTATTTAACCGAAAAAACGTTAGATGAAGGAACGGGAGAACGAGAATATAGAGCAATATAGGGATAGAGGTGAGGCCCGAAAATTTTACCAGAAAACAAACAAAAGGCTACGGTAATGGGCTCCCCATTTTCAGCAACTGCTGGTTGCAGAAGTTAGCGCACGTGAAGGTATCACGCCAATTGAAGACGATGACTAAGATTGCTCACCACTAAGTCTAACCGAGGTAAGAAGAGCAATATCGCGACTGAAAAATAATAAAGCAGCTGGTGCCGACGGACTTCCGACAGAGCTCTTCAAGTCCGGTGGTAATGAGCTGGAAAAAGGTGATCCATTGTTTGCTCCAACTACCGCGGGATCAGCCTTTTACCCATCGCATATAACGTCCTATCGAGTGTGCTATGTGTAAGACTAAAACCAGTGTTATTAAACCTGATCGGGCCTTATCAGTGTGGCTTTTGACCTTGTAAATCAACAACTGACAAGATACTCACACTTCAGCAAATCTTGGAAAAGACACAAGAGAAACAGATCGACACGTACCATCTTATTGTCGACTATAAAGCTGCCTTCGACAGCCCGATACGGCAGAAATTACTCGAAGCCATGCCTGAGTGTAGTATTGGAGCGAAGCTGATACGCCTTGCGGAATGACGCTGACTGACACGAAGTCTTCAGTGAAGATTGGCAAGGACCTTACGGAGCTATTCTATACCAGACGAGGCCTAAAACAAGGCGACGGCCTATCGTGCGATCTCTTCAACATTGTAATGGAGGTGATAAAGAGAAAAGCTGCAGTAAACACGAGTGGCACTATATTCAACAAAAGCCACATGCTACTCGCGTACGCTGATGACGTAGACATCATCGGTCGAAAACTGCGGGATGTGACTGCAGCCTTCTCAGGTAAACAAATCCTCCTTACAAATCTTAAAAGAGGATTTGGTGTTTTTCAAGGTACATCTGCAAAGTATAATTTGTTTTGCAGGAATACCAAACTCAGCCATGGCCTCTTATACCTTTTCCTTATCAATCTGCTTTTCATGAGTTTTTCCAGGACTTGTCGTAAAATGATGATTTG
The DNA here is from genome assembly GCA_964034835.1 of Muscina levida. NCBI lineage: Eukaryota > Metazoa > Arthropoda > Insecta > Diptera > Muscidae > Muscina > Muscina levida. Next base: position 174,659,970 of record OZ035880.1, on the reverse strand, counting down.
ATCCGTCGTAGATTTACCAGGTCTAATGCCTCACTGATTAGGTCCAATTAGTTTTTCTACAATTGGCTTCAGGCGTTCACACAATATGCTGGAAAGGACCTTGTACGCAATTGGTAATAGACTTATTCCACGGTAGTTCTTACACTCACTACAAACCCGTTCTTGTATATGGGACATAAGAGACTGAGACTCCAATCCCCGGGCATGCTCTCCTCTAGCCAGATGTTCTTCATGAGCTAATGCAGCTCCTCCCCACCTGCCTTAAACAATTTAGCTGGGAGAACATTTTTAAGAAGGAATATTTCCACACGTATCTGGCTCGGAGATGGACAGTTAATACTACGTCATGGATTGGAGCGGGATCTTCTGAAGTGGTATCCGTATCCAGTAGATTTCTGAAATGTTCTCTCCATATCTACAAAACGTTATTCGGGTCCATCACTAGCTGGCTTCGCTCTCCTTGCTGGAGGGCAACCCTGTTCCACGCATTCTCGCACTAACTCTCTTGTAGAATTTTCGGGCTTCCCGTCTACTTTGGAGCAACTCTGTGCACTCATCCTGTCACTTCTTCAGCTGCTTCCATTTCCATCTACAAAGACAAGTTGCCTCTCTTCCCTTCTCCAGGTGCCGTTCACCAACAGCTAGCGTTGCCATTGGCTGCAGTGTCTCTCGTAGCATTGCGACATTCATCATCGTACCGGGCATCTTCTTTAGACGGCTTTGAGTACCCAAGTACGCTTCTCGCAGTCCGTTCTATGGAGCCGGTTATATATTGCCACTGAGAGGTAATATTATCAGGGGTGGGATCATTCCGTAGCAGTTCAGTTAGGTGATTGGAATAGGCGTCCGCTACCTCTGTGGTCCGCAGTTTACCGATGTCCAGCTTTCGTTGTGCCTGGTTGTGTACGTTTTTCTCCATGCTTAGCCTTGTGCGTACCTTAACTGTGGTAAGGTAGTGGTCGGAATCAATGTTCGCACCCATGATCACTCGGACGGCTAGGAAACTCGATGCGTGCCTTCTATCGACTACCACGTGATCTATCTGATTCCTGCTCAATTGATCTGGAGATAACCATGTGGCTTTTTGAATATTTCTAAGGTAAAATCTAATGCTGCTTATTATTAAATTTTTTGCCGTAGAAAAATCAATCAGTCTGAAGCTATTACTCGACGTTTCGGTGTGCAGACTGAATTTTCGGATGGTAGGCTCAAATGCGATCTCCCATCCTATTTTAGCATTAAAATCGCCTAGTACAATTTTGATAACACTATACGTACTATACATACATTTTATAGGCTCTCTCTTTTCTCTACTGTCGGAACATGTGTTATGTGGAAAAACTTTGTTTTGATTCTTATGGTGGCTATACGTTCACACACCGCGTTGAACCTCGAGACTAGGTGTCGAAATCTCTTTCCAACCACAAATCCACAACCAAACTCGTGCTTGTCCGCATTGCCACGTCTTTATGCGCGGGCAACAGTGTGCGGTCCACCGGATTTCCGGTAAAGCGGTTATGTCAGCCTTGTATCCTACTAGGACTTCTGCCAGTTAGATGGAGGCACTTGGTCTATACAGTGTCTTAACATTCCAGGTGCATATTCCAAATCATTGTCCTTAATTGGTTTTGGGGGGTACATTTTATTCTTTTCTTACTTCTTTTCATTGCAATAGTTCAAACGTCGGTGGCGGGTTGCAAGCCCAGAGCACCACGTCGCAGTTTTTTCTCCTGCCAGGATTTTATTACAGCAGCCCATTCTGGGTCTGACGCTGACCAGGGTACAGCTCACTCTGGTCAACGTGCCTAGGTTTTAGGTTTCTCCTCTCACAGTATGCCGTGATCTGACGGATGTCAAAGGCACTTTTCCAGGCGTCACCACTTAGAGGTACTCCGTCCGCAGTAGTACCACGAATACGGAATTCCGTGAGTAGACTTGAAGTGTAATTGAGAGAAAAATGCTTCGCATAATATTTGCACCCATCATCGTTAACGACGAGTACCGTCGTCGTATAAATGAGCTGTATAAAGACATCGATGTAGTCAAGCGCAACGTTCACAACTATAATTTTGAGGTGGTAGATAATTTTGTCTACCTAGGCTCCGCCATCAACAAAGTAAATAATGTCAGCCTAGAAATCCGGAGAAGAATCCTGCTTGCAAATAAATGCTACTACGGACTAAGCAAGCGATTCAATGACATGACTGGTTCTACCTGTCTTAATGTATGGCTCAGAATCCTGGGTTATGACACAAGCGGATGAATCGGTTCTGGCGCTATTCGAGAGAAAATACTCCGTAAAATATATGGGCCCATCATCGTTAACGGAGAGTATCGGCGCCGTATGAATCAGGAGCTGTACGAGCTGTACACTGACATTGACGTGGTCAAACACATTAAGGTGCAACGGTTGCGTTGGACCGTCATGTTGTACGCATGGACGAAAATGCTCCAGCTCGAAAAGTCTTCGACAATGAACTCGATGGCCGGCGCAGAAGAGGGCGACCAAAACTCCGTTGGAAAGACCAGGTTACTGAGAACTAACTGGAGAAGAAGCGCAGAAGTTCGGAGCGCTTATAATATTTTTCTACGTGCGGTATATAATCCACTGGGATTGCATAGAAGTACCAGCTAAGTAAGTAAGTAAGTGTCGTCAAGCGCGTTCAAATGTACTGAATCTGTTGGCTTGGACACGTTGAGCGAGTGGATGAAAATCCTTCAGCTCGTAAAGTCTTCGGCAATAAAATCGATTGGCGTTGCAGGAGATGGCGACAAAATCTTCGTTGGATGGACCAGGTGAAAGGTGTGATGTACTATGTGAGGCTACTGATAGATGAATTTATGTTGCTGCTGCCAGATGAAGAATATATTTCACTTCAACTCCCGATTTTGTCCTGAGGTTGGTGTATAGCAACCATAAAACAAGTTCGAAATCTAGTAAAGCAGTTCGACGCAAATTTTTTCAGGCTTAATAGTTTTTTATCTGCCTTAAACCAACATTTTCACCCAAATTTTTAAAACAACTCTCTAAGCCAACTTCATAACCACTCACCGCTGTAAGTTCACACCCAACATGAAAAGAAATTTAAATTTAATACAACGAACATAAACCAATTTGTAAAAGCATTTGCTTACAGTGAACTGTCAAATTCATGAACTCGTTGACTCATGCTCCAGACAATACCAGTCGGATAAATAGCAATAGCCCGGACATTAAGCAAACAAAACGTTTGGTTCCCATAATATCAAGCTACATATTTGAGCGGCCCAAAATGAACTGAAATACATGTAAGGTCAAGTTTGCACTACTATTGAAATTCCAATGGCGACAACACACGGCCCTAGACATTAGAGCACACACCAACCAACTGACCAGCCAACCGACCGACCGTCCGACGACCACTCCAGATGAATGTCTGCCTATAAATTCGTGATTAGTAACTTTAACATTATTATATTAAAAATAAAATGAAATCAACACCCAAGCAACATATGCGTAATATATTGTTTCTAATTTTTTCTTTCAGGAGGGGTGGAGAGGGCCATTTCGAACAACACAATACAACTCACATAAATGTCGAATCGTAGTCAATCTGTATGCAAATTATTAAACCTAATAAACTAACATAACAGCATATAAGACACTATAACAGCAGCAACAACAACAACAATGTCCTATACGATCCACGTACATATAGTGTTTGATATTCTCATATTGATCTTTACCGCCACAAAATGTTAAACATAATTTTAAAATATTTTTCATATGAAAAAAAGTAAAGAAAAGAACGCCCGCCCTGAATTCCCCCCACTTGACAAATATTGAATATTTCTATTATTCAGGCGGCACTTAAGGCCACAAAGTAGACTTGTGTGATGTTTGTTAAAAGTTAACATTTTCAATAATATTTCTTGGGGCTTGTGTAACAATGTTAGAAAGAAAAAAAATATTAAAAACCCAAAAAAGATCATAATAATGCGATTTAAGAAATGCGTTTGACAAAAGAGCGCCACAAGGCAAAGTAACGACTTGAACAAATGGCGATAGGTAAAAGACGAAGGAATTGTGAGCTACGGTGCCTTTTGTGGAAAAGCTATTCCAAATGATTGTGTGAATAGAAAGTAGGGTGTGTGGTTGATCTGAACCTGATTATATTTGCATAGTTTGGTTTTGTATAACAATTTTCACTAGCTTTTAACTATCATCGCCAAAAGACTTTATTACTCAAAAGTTGTAAAGTTTTTTACCTCAATTTTCAACTCCATCCAAGTTCATTACCATGCTTCTGCTTACAAACCATGTCGTAGAGTGCACAATGTTATCGTTCTACATCAAAACATCAAATGTGTGAGCATTTATAGTTAATTGAATATTGTTTGAATACAAAACAACTGATACAAAATGTTCGACAGGAGAGAAAAAACCTATCATAGATCAATTGTAATAACAACAAAATGCCTTAAAGTCTTTTCATGTTGTCTGTTAACACAAAACCGAAATTATGCCAAGTCATAATCGGCAAAGGACAGATTCAAAGCCGCATACGACAGACACACAACAAAATAGTTTTCTATGAATATTAGACAGACAGGCGTTTATGATGCTTTTTTTCATCTGCAGTATACACATTCGGCTAAGTGCAAAATACTTTTTAAGCCAACAGAAAAAAAGAGATCTTTTAAAGTGTTAAGAATTCAATTAAAGCCCCTTTCGCTCTGTTCTCTCCGCCGCTTTGGAGCAACAGACAGACATACACTCATACACAAAACATGCCGCCCATATTGTATGGAAAATATGGTGACGATGATGTTTATGATGATTAAGATGATGATAAAGAATTCCAACTTGTGCTCATAGACATAAACCGACATCAAGAGGAAGGAGTTATGCCTGAGACTTGTTTCACGATGGCCTTAAGGCTATAGACCATATCACTAGTGAGATGGCCATAAGTGCGAGTATGATGGGAAATGGAAATTGCTTTGAGTACCTTTACTTCACATTTGATTCCTAGAGATTTTATTTAGGGTTATTTGAATGCCTTACGATTCGATGTCGTATGTAAAAGAGTGTCAGTCTATTTGAGTTGTGGTGTGTGGATCCACAAAGTCTTTAAGAATTTATTTATGCGGCTTTTATTCACAAAACAAAAGAAACAACAAATAACTGCAACACGACAACAGCAACAAAGACAACATTTTAACAGCCATATCGATCAATCTTATCAATCTCGTTGTTGGGTTCTTTGTCCTTTGGCCAGGTTAGTGTTATTATTGTTGTTGTTTTGAATTAAAGACAACAACAACAATATTAACTCTTTGTGATTTCACTAAGAATCTTGTGGATCCAAATTGAAATCGTGTATCTTTTTGTGTGTGCTGCTTTGTGTTTTGTTGGTGTTTAAGGCTGTCACCTAAAAAAAAGCTATTAACCTGATTTTCTACATTTTCAATCATGTTCTGACCATTTTTCTAAAATTTTTCACTCATTAACAGTGCATTTGAAGGGAATGAACCTTTACAAAAAAAAAATAATTCTTTGTAAAGTGTGCGGTTTAAAGATGTTCCGGGCACATGTATAACGCTAGAACGCTTTGGAGTAGAGTTTTAGAGAAGTTTTCAGTCTAAATGTATGACGGAACCTTAAAACTTTGTCTTTTGTCTTTAAACCCAAAGAATGAGGTATGGGATAGCTTCTCGCGTTGTTGTGAATTAACACGCTTTTTATTTTTAGATTCATAGAACTACTAGACATTGACTTGTCACTTATACTGCGAAGTTGCTGACGACAACATCGAGGGGGCGGGCAATGATATTTTTTTTTTTTGAGTGTCTGAAGCCAGGATTTAAGCCAGGGATCTCCCGCATGGTAGTCGCGTGTTCTAACCCTTATGCCACGGCCGGTCCCAAGGAACCTAGGAGCCTAGATGCATTAAAAATGCATTCTATGAGCGCCTGAAGGAATTATATGAACGCTGCCCTGCACCTGACATTAAATTTGTTCTTGGTTCAGCAGTCGGTAAATTCAGTCTGCACAACAACACCTCCGATAACGAATTCAGACTAGTGAGTGGAACTAGATTCCCGCATAAAGATAACCACAAGGCAACCTGGATATTCCCTGATCGGAAGACAAGAAACCAGATTGTTGATGTTGTAGTTAATGGATAGCATGTCTCAAGTGGACGTGCGTGTGACGCGCGATGCAAATATTGACTCGGATCACCACCTAATCGCATGCGATTAAGCAGTGCTAAAAACACTCGTAACCAAACGCAAAGGAAGCTAGACATCACAAAGCGGCATGTCACCGAGATAGGCAGTGCCTACTCCCACAAACACTCTCGATTACTTCGAATCAACCCCCCTAATTCTGATGTTCCCATCAAACAATGGAATCATATTGAAAATTCTATGACCGCTGCCGCAACGACAGTACTGTGTTATGAAAAAACACTATCAGACAAGCCCTGGTACGATGTGGAATATCGCGAAATGTCTGAAGAAAAGGATGCTGCATACAGGGCAAAACTGCAGCCAATGATAACGCGTACATGAAGGGAGCCTTATAATGAGAAGAAAAGGAAGATGGCAAGCCTCTTTAAGCGGAAAACCCGTCTATGACAGAAAAGAGAGAGCCAGGATAACGAACATTACAGGGATAGAGGTGGCAGCATAAGTGACGAAATTACGCCAATCGTCGAATATATAGTAGACTGACCACCACCGAGCCAAAACGAGATCAGCACGGTTTAAAAACAACAAAGCTGCGGGAGCCGACGGACAGCCAGCAGAGCTTTTTAAAGCTGGCGGCGATGAGCTGGCAACGTGTATGCACCAGCTCATAAACATGATTTGACTCAAAGAATGCGGGTCCGATGATTGGAATCTGAGTGTTCTATGTCATGTGCTTAAGAAAGGCGATCCGCCTTTTTTAAGGCGGGATCAGCCTTTTACCCATCGCATACAAGTTCCTGTCTAGTGTGTTATGTAAAAGACTAAAGCCAAGCCCATGCTGGCGAAGCTGTTTGGATCTTATCAGTGTGGCTGTAGACCTCGTAAATCCACGACCGACCAGATATTCACACTACGACAAATGCTAGAGAAGACACAATAAATGCTGATCCACCTCTACCATCTGTTTATCGACGGCAAAACTGCATTTGGCAGACCGATAAGACAGAATCTCTTAGATGCTGTGGCTGAGTTTGGTATCCCTGCGAAGCTGATACGACTTTGGGGGATGACACTGACTGACACGAAGTCTTCAGTGAGAATAGGCACAAATCTAACAGAGCCATTTTCTACCAAGAGAGGCTTCAAAAAAGGCGATAGTCTGTCATGCGATCTCTTTAACATCATAATGGAGATGATCATGCGGAAGGCAGGAGTAAACACGACTGGCACCATCCTTAACAAAAATCACATGTAGGCCGCGTATGCCGATGATATAGATGTCATTGGCCGAGGACTGTGGGATGTTACTGCGGCCTTTTCGAGCAATGAGAAGCAGTCAACAAAAGTGGGTCTGGTGATTAATGAGAACAAAACCAAGTTATTTATTTCAACGAACTAAGAGTTTACTCAGTTTGGACGTTGCGTGAACGTTGACAACTGTAAGATTGAAGTGGTAGTTTATTTTGTCTACCTCGGCTTCGCCATAAACAAAGAAAATAATGTTAGCCAGAAAATCAAGAGACGAGTATTGATCGCAAACCGCTGCTACTATGCGCTGAGCAAGCGTACAGCGCAGAATCATGGGTAATGACGCAGGTGGATCAATCTATTCTGCGAGTTTAAAAGAGAAAAATACTTCGCAAAATATTTGGACCCATCATCGTTAACGATGAGTACCGTCGTTGGATGAATCATGGGCTGTACGACGACGTCGGCGCAGTCATGCGCGTTCAAATAGACTGAATGCGCTGGCTTGGACACGGTGTACTAATGGACGCAAAATGCTCCGGCTCGAAAAGTCTTCGGCCATAAACTCCATGGGCGGCTAATAATATATACATTTCTGCTGTTGCTGCCAATAAGGAACCAAGGACCTAAAAATAGAAGTATGTGGACTAGTCAAATAATAACAATCTATCTTATTCATGGGATATAAAGGGGAAAAGGGGGTTTTGAAGTAAAATTTCCATATAGTTTTTATTTTTTTTATTTTCAATAATAACCAGGCTAATAAAATTCCTGTACAGCAATAAGTATTATGCAAATGCATATTTTTTTTGGACGTCTTAAAAAAGAAACGGTTAAGTTTTCTTTACGAATCATAAAATTTCCTTTAAAATGACTTTCAATCGTTTTTCCATATTTTACGAAAAACGTGTGTTTTTGCATATTTTGCAAAAAATATATGGTTTTGCATATTTATGCACCTATTTTAGTAATTTTTACAATAAATGAATGATTTAGCTGCATAATTTTGATTTTTGTATTAACAACCACTTTAAAAAGGTAAACAAACAACTTTACTTTTTTGTGGGACATCTTTGGGTAGATATTGCTTTATAATTTAGTATACAATATTCATCTTAATTGCAACAAATTTTACATCGATATCCAAGGGATATATGAAGCAAATTTTGAAATGTTCATGCAAATTTTGTTTTTAATAACTTTTAAATTGCATATTTTATGTGTTTTTTAGTGCATACTTTTAAATTTTAACTGCATGTTATATGCGCATATTTTCGGTTTTTAGGTGTTATATTAAAAAGATCCAATAAATTTAAAAAAAATAAAAATTTCCCTATGCATCCTATGAAATAGTTATGAGAGCTCCTCGTATTTGATTAAGTGAGACCACTATCGGTCTCGGTGACCTAGAAGTTATCTATTGCTAGACGTTCTCTCTTGCAACGCACTGTAAACCATAACAGTGCCCTTAACATAATATTAATGCCATGAAAACAAAAAGGTCTCATTTGTTGGCATTATCCACAAAAGTATCTTAGCCATTATAAAGTCACATTCAAAGCATCATATCCCTTTTTCTGAAAAAAGAGAAGTAGAAAAAAAAACTCCACAATCAAAAACCAAATTAGTGAAAAAAGGTCGTTCTCTCCGTTTTGTTGAAATCAATTTAATTTGTATTTTCAAAAAAAATAAAAAAACCTAGAGAAAGAAATCATTTTGATGGTATCACCACAATCTAAATGTAACTATTACATTTGTCTACGCTTCATAAGGGCATCACACACAACCAACACATTCCCTGCTTGGACGATATGGACTGGACAGCAGGTATATTTTTCATGCAGTGCATGCATCAGTGAACATCGATCGTACTAACGATCTGTTGAATTATAAAAGGCGGCAACGGATTAGAATTTCATCTCATCCATACTATGTATATTTTTCCATGCACTCCTCCTTAATGCTAGAGACGACCTTAACCCCGTACCAGACAGGCAGTCACGAGTCTATAATGGGTTTTCCATGGAAATGCCAAATGTTTTTGGTGGCAACAGCAGTTTTTGTGTGTGCGTTCTGATGTAAATGAAGTTATCGCCCGCAATTTTCAGTTGTATGATCTACATGGGGTGAAGAGTTTCGTCTTTTTGAGGTCAGTGGTTGATTGACTTTTGTACATCAAAGTCATCAATATGTCCTACATTTGTCTGATGATTTACTTTTGTCTATTCTAATACTGTTTGAAGTGTTCATTATATACAGGTCGTTAATTTGACTGACCGCCACTAGTACCACCACCATTGTTATTGCCACCGCCGCCACTACCATCAAGATTTCTATGGATTTTTGAAATTTCAAGGGAAATTTTGTGGAAAGGGTCCAACACCACCCTTATTTTGTGTGACCGTAATGGTAAAGATTTTACGAATTTTATTCAGAGATGCTGGATAATTTAATGTTCATTTTAAATGTCAATTTGTGTTGACTGTTTGATGGATTTCTTGGGAAGTAATTATTTTGTGTGAAAATAGAAATTTTTGTAACTTATTTTAGGTTATATGTTCTGTTTTGTTAATACCAAATTGAAAGGCGTATGAAATTGAATGGCGACAGCAGGTTACATTAGTGAGGTCGTTACTTTGAAGAGTTATCTGATAATATTGGGTAACCTAACATTTTGTAAAGGACTAAAGGATATTTTTGGTCAAAAGTCGAATCAAAGAATATAAAAAATTATGTGTAAAATACATTTGGGATAGTTCATGTCTTTGGAAACATATTATATATTAAAAATTTCCGGGGAATATTTTCTCAAAACATTTAAACCCTCTGTTATGTAAAGTTTATAATATGACTTTGTTGAAAATGATTGCACCGTATTATGTGGCTTTTATACCCGGTCAATCAGAAACTGCTCTTCAAACTGCTGAAAATTATTAAGAAGATATATTAAGAATAGGGCCGGCCGTGGCATGATGGTTAGAATTCGCGACTTTTACCGACGGCACTCTCGATGTTGTCGACAGTAACTTCACAGTATAGTATCGAGTCAATCGGCATGTCTAGTAAGAACTTCTCAAACTGTGACCTTCGCATTTGTTTATAAATAAGTAGTTGCCGTTTGTTCTGAATCTTAAAATATAAAGCGTGTTAATTTACAACAACGCGATTTCTCACTTTCGAGGTCCCCAAGCAGCTTAAAACGTCCGATAAGTCACGTGTTTCCCCGGCCATGTCACTGAACAATCGTTCAACGGTAGCAAATGTGATCAATCTAAATGTCATGTTACCACAGATGCGTCTTAGCGAGTAGGTAATAGAAGTTAATGAAGCTTATCACATAGGCTCTCTTAGCAGCTTTGGCAGTCCCAAGAAAGTATGATCGGAAGCGGCGCCCTTCTAAGCCATTCTCTTTAAATAAAAAAAACATTATGACGACCCCCGCAAACATTTTCAGGGCCATAATTTAAGGATTTGCACCTGGAATTTCCAAACTCTCCACAGAGATCGTGCATATTTTATAGCTGCCATGCAGAAAGACAGGAGTTTGGATGTGGATTCATAGTCGGCCAGAGATTTTGATGTGGTCCTACGGTTTAATCCTGTAAGTGATCGAATAGTAGTGGGTGGAACCAGATTCACGCATAATGGTATCCACAAGTCGACCTGGATATTTCCTTATCAAAAGACAAGAAACTAGATTGATCACGTGGGAAACGATGAAAGGCATGTCTCAAGCGTTATGGATGTGCATGTGATGCGCGGAGCGAATATAGACTCAGATCACTAGCTAGTTGCAGCCAAGGTACGCACGCAATGAAATAGTGCTAAAAATACTCGTAACCAAACACAAAGGAAGCTAGAACATCACTATGCTGCAAACCGCCTAGATAGCCGATGCCTACCCTAACCAACTCTGGTATGATAAGGAAATGCCGAGTAATGTCTGAGGAAATTAATGCTGCATACAAGGCATAACTACAGCCAATAGCAACACGTGCAGTGACGGAGCGCAATAATGAGAAGAGGAGGGAGATGACACGCCCCTTTAGGCGGTAAAAGCGTATATGAAAGAAAATAGAGAGCCAGGATACCGAAAATTACATGGATAGAGGTGAAGCCCCAAAGTTCTACCAAATGGTAAAAAAACAAAGTTTTTGAAACAGGTATCCCCATATGCAAAGACATATACGAAAACCTGGACACGGACACGAAGAGTGTGCTGCAATGTGTAGGGAACACTTTCGCACTTTGCCCGTTCCCGAAGGCAGCTTAAATGATGAAATCACGCCAATCACCGGCAACGGAGTAGATTATCCTCCACTGAACCACCTCCACTGAACATCAGAACGGCATTTGCACGCCTTTAAACAATAAAGCCTCGCGAGTCGATGGACTACCGGTAGAGCTTTTAAGGCCGGCGGTCATGAACTAGCATCTTGCTCCAGCTAATAAACATAATTTGCCTAAAGAATGATTGAAATCTAAGTATTCTATGTCCTGTGCTTAAGAAAGACAATACAAGTGTGTGTACCAACTATCGCGGTATCAGCCTTTTACTTTTCGCACACACGGATCTGTCTTGTGAATGATGATATTTGATTTCTTATCGGCTATGCAAAGAAAAATCTGAGCCCTTGCTAACGTTATATCAGTTGGGTATCCTAATAAAAAAGTGGAATGGAAACTTCTTCCAACATAAATTTTTTTATGAAATCAGCCCCTGTCGCCCCTCGAGGGGTAAAGTGTCCGACCACTACAAGTATTTCCTTCCTTACATATTTTTCGAACATACCTACGTCCTATCTTCACCCCCTAAGATGCTCCCTTACCAAATACAATTAAAAAGACCAAAACAAAAAAAATCTCCAGAAAATATTAATTACGTTGAAATTTTTTTTAATGAAGATTAATAATTTTCTTATTTTTGTAAGAAGGCGATTCCGGGGCAGTTGGGGGGCTTATTGTGGATTTTTTACCCAATACGAAAAGTTTAACTGAAAAACTAACTGCAGAGCTATGGTTTCCTGGCCAAATTTTTTCGAATTCATCGTAGATTACGATTTGAATAACCACTTAGTGCGCCTTTTTTACTCCATACAAAATGAAGCACTCTAATTTACATGGTTGGAAAGGTCTTAAATTTTCCTTTCTAAAATCGTTTAGAAAAAAAAACTCGGTAAAGCATTGACTAAGTCAAAGGCTTTCAAGTGAGAAAAAGTAACTAAAAACCGGGTTTTTAACAGTATGTTAAAATTTTGAAGGTGTTAGGGAACTTTGGTATAGAAAGTTCCTTAAAATATGTCCATTCTGTTATGAAAACATTTTTATAAAACGTTAAAGTTATGGTGTTTTTAGCAATAAAAAAATTCGTAGCGGTACATTATTTTGGAAAAAATAATGAGACACTTAGAAAGACTAATACAATTTGCCATCATTAACGCAATATCAACAAAAAGTGACATAAGTGATTACATAGTGTAAAAACATAAGATATCTGACTTTTATCGTAAACTTTGAAATTTAATATTTGAAATATTTCCAATCGTCTTTTACTCCATTTTCATTTATTAAATTCAGTTAAGATTAAAGAAAGTATATCTTCTCACATAAAATCAATATTGGAATGTTGTATTCGGTCATACATTTACCTTTTTTCACATAATGTAACATACAAAGGTGTCAATCAATGTGTCACATTAACCACACCACTTGTCCATTTATACGAAAATAATTGTATTTTACTTTCAGGCAAAACCAAAAAAAAAACGTCACCACCATTAGATGGCTTAAGGCGTAAACCAATATATGCTATTTAACGAAACCGAGAAAAAAAACTAACAGACTATCTTTATATGTGTCGAAAATGACCATAAAACTGTATATTTTATAGCTTTCAAATAACAAACTTAAATTGGCATAATTATATTTTATAACAAGTCGATATTTTGTTTTTACTAGATTTGTCATACGAGTACCAGAGGGAATGTAAGAACAAAAACAAATCACATAGCCAATCAATGGCTTGGGTTGTAAGATAACTTATACTTAATAGTTCTAGTATAGAACGGCATATGAAAGCGCTACAATTAAGATAAAATTGATGTTAAATGATGAGATGTAAGGTTAAAATGTTGTTGTGGGAGGGAAATAATGTAGACTTTTGACAAACGAAAAATTAAGTTTTTTGGTCACATAGTGATGGGTTCGAATATTTTCTAAATTTCTTTGGACGGCATTGGTAAATAATAAACGTTATTTAAGCTGACTTACAGCCCAATGTAGGATCTTAAAGTCATCTCGATCAACTTTTACTCTCTCGAGGTCAAATAAATAAAATGAATAACTGACGAAATCACAGGAATATTAATTAAACTGAACTGTTCTAAAAACGAAAAATTAGTCATTATTGAATAATAATCACATATTATATATAGTATGCATTTATACTAGGGTTAGGCGTACTATAGCCTCGCGAGGCCATTATTGTCGGTCTTTTATACAGTCTTTTCCAGTCTTTGCCAGCGGCGAAATTAGCAAGGCCTCTACAAGCAGGCATGAAACAAGACCTTCTGAGACATTCAAATGTCTGGTCTTCAAGGCCTTATTTTCACATGCCTGAAAACAGGCCTTCTCCTTCCTTTTTGAAATATTCCGAGCACATGTTCCCTCCATTCTTTCAAGTCCACTGCCGCAGGCCTTTTTTAAGAAGGGAGAATCAACGTTGTCGAGGACTTCTTATTCCACCATTTCGTGTGTATACACAGACCGTCTTCCTTCTCATAGAAAACATGAGAGAAGGCATGAATAGAAAAGGCAACGAGGAAGGTGTTCATGTGTTTTTCTTAAAACGGTTTATAATTAGTTTAAGTCAAACAATTCGAATGCATCTTCCTAGCTACGGAATTTGAGAGGCCTTCCTCATATAATGCATGCAGTAGTCCTTATTTAGGAATAATTTTTCAAATAAGGAATGCAGAACGCATGATTTTTCAACAGATTTAAGTATTATATGGAAAGACATGCCAAAGTCATTTATAAAGAATGCAAAGACATTTCATACACTTTCATACGCACCTTACGGTGCGCTCTCAAAAAAACTAAATAATTTGAGGGTGCACGGTATAGTTTTTGTTTTATTTGTAAGTTTATCATGTGTGTGCATGCCTTCCATAATGTATTCTTATAGAAAGCTTCCCTCAGGCCTTCCTTTCCAATCGAACGCAATGTAAAAAAAAGAAAGGAAGAAAGAAGGTCAAGGAAGGCATACCGGATCCAAAAGAAGCCCTTTAAACTCATAAAAGAAGACATTCCTTCTCATGATTTCCACCGCTGGGTTCATAGGCTAGATGGTAGCAGATAGTGAGTTTAAACTCCAGCAAAGTTTACTGTCGTTGGAAAAAAGTGTTAGTATAGAGAGAAATATATTACAATGTGAGGGTGAATTGGACCGGCCGTGGCATAGTGGTTAGAACACGCGACTACCATGCGGGAGATCGCAGGTTCAAACCTGGCTCCAGTCATCTTAAAAAAGAAAAAAAATAAAATAACATTTTCTTTCATTGTCGGCTCCCCTCGAATGTTGTTTGACAGCAACTTCGCAGTATTAAGCGTCGATTCAATCGTCGTGTCTAGTAAGAGCTTCTCAAAACAGTGACGTTCGCATTCGTCGATAAATAAGTAGGTGCCGTTAGTTGTGAATCTAAAAATAGAAAGCGTGTTAATTCACAACAACGCGAGAAGCTATCCCATACCTCATTCATGGGGTGCAAAGGGAAATTAAGTTTTTTTTTAAGAGGGTGAACTGCATATTTTATTTTATTTTTCAAGTCCTTTTGTTTTTTATGTGTATGCAGGCCTTCCATCAAGTCTTCTTATAGAAAGCGACGATGAAAAGCCCTTTCCTCTCCATGACGCCCTATGTTTTTTTGGAAAGGAAGAGGGAATGCAGAGCACAGGCCTACTGACTGTTCTTGAAGGCGTTCTATAATGCCTTCTAGTTCTTTCCTTTCGCCGCTGGGAAGTCTCTGCTTGAGTGTTCTGAAAGCAACACCACTGACAATTCCCAGCGGCGAAATAAGCAAAGCCTCTGAGACACAAACGTCATGTCTTCGAGGCCTTGTTTTCACATGCCTGAAAACAGACTTTTTACTTCCTTTCTAAAATATCCCGAACACATGTTCAGTTCATTCTTTAAATACCACTGCTGCTTTCCTTTGAGAAAGGAAAATCAACGTTTTCGATGACTTGTTATTCCACCATTTCGTGTGTATACACATTCCGTCTCCCTTCTCATATAAGGCATAAGATGGCATGAAATATAAGGCAACGAGGAAGTTGTTGTTCTTTATGCTGTCACCCAGATATTGCATCGTACGCCTGTCGTAGAGTGTACTAATCCATAATTTACATATAGGTCTCAACAGCATAAGACTTTTATTGGATAGAAAAGAAAAAAAAAAAATAAATGTCCTCTACAACGAGTCTGCTGAATGCCAACAAATTATCTTAATTGTTAATGATTATTATTTGAATGGTGGTTTTCGTTAAGAGCTAAAGAGGACTAGAATGCTATATGCTTAAATTAAGGCGATTTTTGCCAGTAATATGTTGAGATTGTTTTCGCCAACATTTCCTTCTCAAGTGACCAAAAGAAAAAAACTGATACGACCTGATACAAAAGGGTATGTGAATAAGGAGTAATATAAATTAAGGGAAAAAAATATGATATACCATACCAAACTATTTGTGGTATTGTTTTTTGTTCAATGGTAAGAGTTGTTGCACAAACTAAGTAATTTGAAAGTTAAGAAGGTAAAAAACAGTAATGGTTTTTCAAATTTCTGTTAGTGAACATCTTGCTGCAAATTTTTTCGGCGTTAAACAAGGACTTTTCAGTAGAAAGTTTATATAATGATAGAAAGTGTTGTTTAAGGTTTATGAATAAGTATACACTTTCACCTTGATTCTCTTATTAATTTAATTTTTTGTCTCAACACTACACTGAACCAAAATGCATCATCCTGTTTAAGAACCCTTTCGTACCGCAGCCGCGACATGATCATGGTATAAATGTCAATGTAACAGGTTTTATGGCATAAATTAACCAGCGCTGAGAAAGAAACAAATCTGAATCTGAAAAAAAACTCAAGTTTCTATTTGTTCGACTAGATATTTTGCGTTTACAAAGATTTCTGTTGAAGCCTTTCAACGCCTTTTCATCACCGACACATGTGGTTGTTGTAACCGAATCCAGTGAAAAACAAGAACTAAGAAAACAAAAATTTTATAATCTCTTTGGTCTCAATGGATTTTATGGAGTTGTTCTGGATGTTGTTGTTGTTGTAGCTGCTGCTCTTTTTGTTGTTGTTGTCTAAAATGCATTCCCTAATGAGTGATAAATTATTTGTGATAAATCAATGTTCATTCTGTTTCTCAGTTCAACGGGTAATAGCGCGCGGTATACGCTATATATATATACATGTAATCACTGTCGATTTCATGGTATGCATTCATGCATATGTACGATATGTCTATGGGCTAAGTATCTGGTATCTGCTTACCACTGCCCCCAGATCATGCTGCTGATGAACGCCGTTGCATTCTCTCGCCGGTTGTGGCGGAGATGGTGGTGGTGGCGGCTGGTGCACTCCACTTCATTCACTCCACTGCCGTTCGATGCGGTACTTTGACCATTTGGCTGGGGATCTGTTGGCGGCAACCTTTTTTGGTTCTTTGGGTTGTTTAGGATTTTTTTGTTTTTGCTTTTCAATGTTTAGACATTAACATGTTCGCCGTACGAGCGGACAATAGACTATTTTTGTGTCTAGTTTGACGTCTTAGTTTCACACGCAAATATCTTTTGGCTGAATAAAGGGGCAACAGTAAGAACATAAAACATTTTTTGTAAATTTTTTGTGTGGATATTTTCCGCCTTTCTGTGGTTGTGTAGAAAAACCACCGCAGAGATTTTCTACAAGACCCTGGAATTTAACAAATCATTGGCAGCATTATGTTCGAAACAAAGTTAGGAGAAATGTTGAAGGAATGTAGCTTGTTGTCAGAAAAATTTTGTATATTTGGCAGTAGACATTTAAATTTCGTAGGATTTGTTTTGCGGTTCATTGGAAATCGTTGCAACATTTAACACTTCTAAGTATTGAGGAGCATTAATCTAAAGCGATTTGGCGCGAGGCTGACGATAATACCAAAAAGTTATGAAACACTGTAAAGGTTGCAGTAGCAAATTCTGTCAAGACTAAATTTGTTAAGAACAATGACTGTAACACGTGATCAATAACGTCACAGTTGTCCCACATTCCTTTGATATAATTTATATCCTTTAAAAATATGGGCACTTGTATATCGTTGGTATCCTGCAAAAAGCTGTAAATTAAATTTTTTTGTCAAATGTACTTTAGGATGCAAAAGTGTCTCAAAAGTCGTAATCTAGCCCAGTAAAAAAGTCTCATGTCTATTGTAAGTATTTTTGTAGTTATTGTATCAAAACACAAGCGGCTATAAACATTATATCATCAATAACTTAGAAACACAAAGAGGGAACTTATGGACCTTTTTACAGGATACCGACGATATGGTATCAAATTGACGATATGGTATCAAATTAATACTATATCGTCGGTATCCTGTAAAAAGGTCCTTAAGTTAACTTTTTATGTTACCGACGATAACACACTACGATAATACGATATCGTCGGTATTCTGCAACAAGGTGTCACAGTATCAATCTAAGATTGCCTAAGTTTGATTTCTTTTATCTCAATAATTATTTCAGTTAAGAATTATAAAAAAATTTTATATTGTTTCAAAGTTGTGTTTGTCTCCTTCTATCTAACATCCTTACTAATTAATTTTCACAATCTTTCTATAGCTAAACTAAGACTGTTCCTCCCCCTCCTCCTCAGTTTTCCTTTGGTTCTGTTTGTTTTGACACCTCTCAAAAGTCTGTCCGATGGTCAACCAACAACAAAAATCGTCAGAAGTTGATGTGCAAAGCCAGTCATCATTTTCGTTTCACATAAACTTCGCCATTTTATAGCGCCATCATTCATTTTCGGCCTTTAGCTTTAATTGCATGTGTCCATAGCTGGCTGGCAATGCATTCATATCGCTTGTATGTGCCATTCTATATGTTGTTGGTGGTGGTGGTGATCACTTGTCTTCCCAAAGTCCAGCCTTAAATTCACACTTGCATCAACGTCGACATTACCATCAAAGTCAACGTGGTAGTCGGTTGTCGTCGTCGTCATCATCAGCATTGGCACAACATCAACATCATCAACACCGAACGCCATTCAATTTTCAGTTTGGTTTACATTGCACATGTAGTTGCACATGCGCAATACGAGCAGTTCAATATGTAGGTATAGTGTTCGATTTACTTGCATGGGTGCAATTTATTATGTGTGTGCATGAGTATAGGTTTCAATTACGGACCTGTCATTTTCCTTTTTCGGAAAGTCGGCGTAAAATATTAATTATTTGGTTATTATGAGGACGTGAATATATCGAGTGATTGCTGTGAAAAATATACTAAAAGTGGGTAGGCTTAATGTCTTTTCATCACCTGGCAATATTTATTAATAATTGCATTTTGTATTGGGCATGGAAATGTTATGAAAAATCGTTGTGACTTACTGCAAAACATATAAAAAACGTGGCTACGGCTATAGGAAGGACCCAGAATACCTTATAGAACGTCTTCAAAAGCGGTCAGTAGGCTTTCTCTCTGCATTCCCTCTTCCTTTCCATAACATAACATAGGGTGTCATTGGGAGGCAAGGCCTTCCATCGTCGCTTCTTATAAGAAGGCCTAATGGAAGGCATGTATTCACATGAAAAAAGAAGGATTGGTAAAATAAAAAAATATGCAGTTGGTCCCCTCAAATTGATTAGTTTTAGATATTTCTGTCAATACATACACTTTTTTCCAACGACAGTTAACCTTGCTGAAGTTTGAAATCACTACCTCGCGATTGTTAGTCAGCTATGCTACTATCTAGCTTATAAAGAAGCATTCGAATTATGAGGCCGAAACTTATCATAAACTGTTTTAAGAAAAACACACAAACAACGTCCATGTAGCTTTTGATTTTCTTCTCCCTTGCCTTCTGTGAGAAGGCATACATACGGAATGGTGGAATAACAAATAATCGAACACCTTGATTCTCCTTTCTCAAATAAGGCCTGCAGCATTGGTTTTTAAAGGATGGAATTAATATGTGGTCGGGGAATTTCAGAAAGGAAGGAGAAGGTCTGTTTCCCGGCGTCTGTTGTGAAACAACAGTAGTCTTTGCAAATTTAGTAGTCTTTGCAAATTTTGCCGCTTGGGCGGTCATCATTGTTACATTTTAGGATAGTATGTATTCCATTTAGCTTGAAAAGTGTTACCGAAATATAAATACTAAATATTAACACACACTGAACTATGGACACGCCTGGATCAAAGGGTTTATTCAGATTGTTTGATAGGTCATATTGTTGCACATCGCGGTTCTTGTTACAAGGGTCATTCCATGAAACATTGCCGAAGAAACCGAAGCTCAAAAATGAATTTTGAGCCCGTGAATTTTACAAAATAGGTATTTTTTTAAATCCAGTGGCTCCAAAGTCAAAGTCATTTTTTATATATTAAGTGGGCATTGCCCCGCCCATTGGGTCTAATTGAAGACGAAATATCTGGAGAAATGTTACACCGATATCCTTGAAAATTTGTGTGGATGGATTTGTTACCAAAATTAGTGATACAACAAAAAATGGGCGGCATGGGATCAGTGGGCGTGGCTTACATCTTAAAACTCAACGTCTGTAGCTAATGAACTTACAGTATGAAGATGATATTTGGTATATATGTTGTTCGTACAGTTAGAATTAGGGAGGAAGTGGGCGGTACCACGCCCATTTTTAAAAATCGCTCTGATATAAAATGGTACTGATGACCTGTTGATAGTCCCTAACTATACTTGGTTGTGATTATCAACCCACATAACGAGAGTCGAAGGCAGCTTTGTAGTCGACAAAGAGGTGGTAGGTGTTGATCTGCTTTTCATGAGTTTTTTCCAGAACTTGTCTTAGAATGAATATTTGATCCGTCGTAGATTCTATGTCTAATATAACTATGCTAACGAAATATAAATTTTGTATTAGTGGGGGGAGTGGACGTGGCAGATAGTACTCTAAAAGTACAATTTATTGTACCGAAAATGACAATTGCATGTACCAAATAGTTCCTTTATTTTACCCAAAAGGTAGAACTTATTGTACACAAAGAGCACCTTTATGGTAACAAATAGTGTCAAAAAGATATGTTATTGTATCAAAAACTACTTTAATTGTGCCAAAAATGCGTTGTATTGTTTAAAAAAGTACTTTTGTTTTTATCGCAAAATTCTGTTGTTGAAGCAAAATGCTAAATCTACAATGATTCTTTTTTTAACTTGATAATTTTGATTTTACTTTATTTATTTATAGCAAAGTTAATAAATTCTATATGATCACAAATTAATCTAATTTTTATAATTGGATGCTTAGTTAATGATATAACTGCACTTAAAAGTTTAATATTAATATCGACGGCTTTCCACCTATGAGAAAACAGTCATCCAGCAGCGGGAGACCAGGATTCCAAATCTTGTCTCAGTTTTCTACATTCCTTCCATCCGCGCCCTTGTCTAGTAAAAAAAATTAGGTCCCGTTGTGTCAGTCAAACAATAGCAGCGTGTTATTCGATACTACAACCAAGGAATATTGAAATAGTGATATATATATATATATATGTGTTCCTCTAACTCCCATTGGAGCATAGGGCGTCAGTTACAGCCGTCCGCCATCGGACACGGTTTTGTTCAATCGATCTTAATTGGTTCCAGGATACGCCGAAGTTACTCATTTCGCTTTTGGTGCTTTTCGCTTGCCTAGCCACGTTGTCATCATTTCGGCGAAGAGTATGTCCAATCCACTGCCACTTACGCGGCTCCACGAAAAGCCCCCCAATGAAATAACGCCCAAACGAGAAATGAAATATTCCCCAAATTTTTTTCATACATTTTTGGATGTTATTTCATATGAAATAACTCCCAATTTTTTTGGGCCATTTTTCATTTTTCTTTGGGAATTATTTCATTCTTCATTTGGGGTTTTCAAATTATGAAATAATCTCCAATGAAATAACACCTAATCAATTTTTTAAATTTGGGGATTGTTTCATATCGTGTATAATTTGGGTGTTGTTTCATTTTTTATTCGGGGGTTGTTTCATTTTAAAGCTGTTGGCTTTTAGATAATTATATAATTATATAAAAATAGGCCTTTTACAAGAAAACTTTTAGCCTGTGGATATATGACAATATCTTTTGAATGTTTACAGATATTTCCATTTATGTTCATACAAAATGCAAAATTCGATTAGTAAGAATGTAATTATTTTTTTAATTTGTAAGAGTTCTTCAAAAGGATTAATTCAATGAAAGCAGAGAGTTTGATTTGCTTGTAAACACTGGGGGTGGTTGTGTAAAGGCCAAACGTAAAAGGCAAATTCCCTTCCGAACTGCAAAAATAGAGCAGGGCTACAACGATCTACGATCCACACGATTTATTTCAATAATTTTGCGACTTTGCTGATTGTCCATATTGACTTCATGAAATCCTTGGTGAAACTGACTTTTATGAATTTTGGGCATAATTTCATTTTTGTTGCTGATGGGGTTTATTTCATTAGGGGTTATTTCATTTTCATCATTGGGTGTTATTTCATATGAAATAACTCCCAAATATTGGGGGTTGTTTCGTTTTCGCTTTGGGGTTTATTTCATTTATTTTTGGATGTTATTTCATTCACTGTTTTTGGGTGTTATTTCCAATTTTTTGGGGTTTATTTCATTGGGGGTTATTTCCTGGGCGTTATTTCATTGGGGGGCTTTTCGTGGAGCCCACTTACGCTTACGAATTTCCGTTGCCAGTGGTATTTGCCGTGATCGCGACAACAGTTCTGCATTTGAGATGGTACGGGGCCAGAAGATACGAAGTATTCTTCTAAGGCAGCGGTTGACAAAAGTTTGAAGCCGATTGGTAATACTACTGGTAACTTTCCAAGTTGTACATCCATATAGCAGTACAGACTTCACACATGCTTCGAAAATTCGCAGTTTTGTATGGAGGCTGATTTTGTTACTTTGCCATATTGGAGCTAGTATACCGAACGACGATCTTGCCTTGTTTATTCTGCCCTCTACATCTAAATCAGAACCTCCTTCAGCATCAATCTCACACCCCAGGTAGCAAAAGTTTGGAGCATATTTGTAGGTTTCATCACCTACCCTTAATGGCGCTGTTGTTTCGGTTCCTATGCTAAGAGTCTTTGTTTTGCTGGTGTTTATTTTAAGACCCTTATGTTGCAGTTTTTCCTGGAGATCTAATGTTGTCCGTTTTAGATCACACAGCCTATGAGAAAGCAAGCAAATATCGTCTGCGTAAGCCAGGTAATTTAGGTATTTGCCGTTGATTTGCCATTGTATTCCTTGGCTTCGGTTCTCGATGGAACTAAGAACATCTTCCATAACTACTAGGAATAATAGAGGTGACAATATGCATCCCTGACGCACTCCACTTTGAACATTGAATCGGTCTGAGAGCTTTCCTTTATGGGAAACGAAGCATCTGGCCTGGTTATAACTTTCCTTGATCAGAGATATTAATTTTTCAGGTATATATCTTCTTCGCAAGGCTAACCATATGTATTCACGGTTGATGCTGTCAAACGCTTTCTCAAAGTCCACAAAGAGAAGATGAAGATTGGAATTGAATTCCAAACATTGTTCTACAATAATGCGCAGCGTATTGATGTGGTCTGCACGGGAATATCCACTGCGAAAACCTGCTTGACAGGAGCTAATACTATGTTCTAGGTGTTCTTTAATTCGGTTTAGAATTATTTTTGCCATTAGCTTTGCTATCGTTGGGAAAACACAAATTCCCCGCCAGTTGTTACAATTTTGTAAGTGTCTTTTTTTTTTGCAATTTTGACAATTATCCCATCTTTCCACTCTTCAGAGAAGGACTCGGCGGCTTTACCATTCGGAAGTTGTTTTATCGCTGCTATAATTTCGGATAAACTAGGTGGTGTGGTATTTATTGAACTTGCAGGTATAGGTAGTTCAGCAGCAGGGTCTATTATGTTATTTAAGACTATGCAAAAATGTTCTTTCCACCTTTGCAGTTGTTCTTTGTCGGTGCTGAGAAGATTTCCAGTCAGATCTCGGATACGATGTTCAGTGTGCAATTTGCGTTCCGCGAGTTTTTTGCGGCATTTTCGGCCTGCTCAGCGATACAATCTATACTTCTTCGTTTGTCCCTACGCACTGCACGCTGTACCGTTTTATGGCTTTCATTATACTTATTTTCTAGAAAATTCTTCTCTTCGGGGTTCTTGAAAGCATTGAATTTATCTTTCAGCTCTTTGCGTTCTGCAATTAAACTCCAAATAGCCTCAGACATCCAATCTTCTCTTCCTTTGGGGGTTGGTCCGAGTGACTTATCTGCACATGACCGTATTGTGTTTTTAAGATGGTACCATTTCGAATCAATGGAAGCGGGGAGTACATTTCTGGTGGTATTCATCGCCTGTCGGAGTTGGGAGGTAAAGTTGTTTCGGACGTTCATATTCCGTAATCTACCAACATCGTATTTCCTGGGTCGGAGGTTCTGTCTGTTGTTTTGTATGGCTGCGGTACATAAACGAGATTGGCCAATAGCCGCAACTCGTTTACTACGCACATCAAGCAGGCATTTTTTAAAACGGTGGCTGATGGCGCAGTGGTCAATTTGGTTCGCGGTTTAATGCCTGTCGGGAGACAGCCACGTTACCTTGTGACAATCTTTATGGGTAAAGAGAGTGCCACCGATAACTAACTTTCTAGCATTGCAAAAGTCAATAAACCGTTCCCCGTTGCCATTCCGTGTGCCAAGCCCATGCTTGCCCATTACATGCTTCAGCGATTCATTGTCAGAACCGACCTTGGCGTTGAAATAGTGATGGCATTGAAGTATTCTTTTCAGCGCCACTTCCCCACCCAATATCAACCCACAGCTAATTTTAACGGCTAAAACTCCGTCAGTATAGCCTTACAAACCATAAAGACAACAACAATGTTTAATAAACTTTTATTCTAGTAAATGCTACCGTAAGTGGCCGGTTTTATGCTGATATTAAAATAATTAATGTAAGTGTCTCACTAAATGCTTTTAATGAATGACACTTAAAAGGGATTTCCTTAGAATCTATTACAAACCTAAGGTCCGACCGACCGCACATACTGCTAACGACAAGGCCACATTCGTGCTAACTACAAATCTTGGCATCATGACCACCATGCATTACAAGACAAGGTGTAAAGGTCAACCGTGTTGTTTTCCGGTTGGAACAATAACTTTTATGACATTTTAAGAAATTAGAGCTATAAAAATGTTTACTAAAAATAATCTCCGGAAAAATTAATAATAAAAAACAAGTCAAAGTGTAAACAAACATATGCTGGACCCGCTTTAATTGATGTAATGAGAGCGAGGGCCATGTTAGATACAACAAACTTGTGCCTTGTAAAAATGTTATTACCCAAAAGAACGAACGAACGAACGAATAAAACTCAAATTTCAAACAGGTGAATTGGGCACTGGGCACTGGTGAATGAAATCAAGTTTAGGTTTGGGTAACCTTTTTGTTTTTCGAAAAACCTTCTCTTTTTTTTAAAGATGAAATGTCTTAAAAATTTGATTTATTGCTTTTTTGGTTCTGACGGCCGCAGCTTCCCTTTTTTTTTTGGTTGTTTGTAACTTCAACGAAAGATGACAATGCTGCCGCTGCCGTTGCTGTCATTGTCATCGTTTGTTCGGAGTCGTCGTCATCGTCGTTGTCATCGTCATCGGAACATAAAATGTCAAATAAGTGTCACGGCGCATGCGTAAATGTTTGTTATTCACCGCATTCGTGCGCATCTATACATACAATGTAAGTATGTTTGACAAAGCCAACATACATGTACTCTTGAGCCATGAATATACGACTTCCTATGCAACAATCAGAATCAGAAGTGACAATAAAAAAAACATAATTTTGATATTTGGAATTATTCGAGCGGCAAATATAAATGAAATCTTTTCCGAAAAAAGAAGAAATAATAAAACCATTTGGGTCTTTTTCCGGCGTAAAGAAACTTCTTGAATCACTTGATGGCGATGTGTAATGCACGAAATGTCGATAATCTGCTTTAAATCTCAAGTGTTTTGAAACTTTTTTTTCCCCTGTCGCTGCATAGTAAGTAATTCAACCAACAAACATTGACCTCTTGCTGTTTTCGTTCCACTGTCGCTCTCCCTCGGCACCTCGTTGGTGATCTCAGGAGATGTTGCGTAATATCATTTTCGTCGTCGTCGTCATCATTATTATCATAACAGATATTCGTTATTGTCAGTGTGTCGTGTGGAATTTGTTCGAAACTGGACACTTGTAAAATTATTCCATTTGTTGTGTTTTCTTAATGTCGTCATTTTTGACATCTTTTCGGCTATTCTGTGATATTTTTTTTGTTTTCTTATGTTGTACATATTTCAGTTTTATCTTGTTATTTTTCCATTCAATTGTTTATCGCTTTTTGATCTTGTCGGCTTTTGTAGTCACTCAGTTTAATCCGCAGAGGTTTGCTTTCTTCGCCTGTCTGACCTGTCTGTCTGTGTGTAAGTGTATGTCCGTCTGTGCCTGTCGTTTGTCATGTTTTCTAAATGTGGCCGCTTTTGTTGAAGGAGAATTTTGTTCGGTACAATTTTTGTTTTTTAGTTATAATCAGACCTACTTTTGTCACCCCCTACTTATGTGGAACGAAATGTTTATTGTAAACAATAGATATTAAGAAAATTATGATTGGAAAACTGACTTACCAATATGAAATACGATGTATTGAACCTGAAATGAACAAACAAGACAGAAAATATTACAATATATATCTATATATATAAAAGTCTTGGGTGACTGACTGATCACTCCCCAGCCCAAACGGCTAAAGCTAGAACCGTGAAATTTAGAATGTAGGTTTCTTTTATGACGTAGGCGCGCACTAAGAAGGGATTTTTGGAAATTCGGACTGAAAGGCTGTAAAATGGGCGTGGCACCGCCCCATACTACTGGAATTTTAAAATGACTGTATCTTTTGAACCGTTATAGGTACGAAGTTGAGATTTAGTAGCTTTATCGACCGTATAACAAAAAATACTTTGTTTGTGGAAAGTGGGCGGTGCCACACCCCTTTTTTAAAAATATTAATAGTAGCTATATAAATGGACCGATTATAATTGAATTTTCTATGTGTGATACTGTCCATAGGGCCTCTATCATAGGCTACATGTTAACAAAATTAGACAAAGGGGCGTGGCACCGCCCACATAAACCGAAATTTCAATCGGTCTTATTTCTAGAGCCATTAGAGGTATGATGATGAGATTTGCTACATATGTTACTGATATAAAGAGGATTAAGTCTCGCTAGAAAATGGGCGGTGCCACGCCCCTTTTAAAAAAATCGTTATCTGGGCGAAATAAATTAACCGATTGCAATGAAATTTTCACTGTGTGGTACTATCCGTAGGGTCTCTATCATAGGCTACATGAAAACATACTTAGACAAAGGGGGGTGACACCGCCCACACAAACCAAAATTTCAATCGGTTATATTTCGCGAACCATTAAAGGTATGAAGATGAAATTTGCTACATATATAAATGGTACGTGGGGGATTACGTCTCGCTGGGAAATGGGCAGTGCCACGCCCCTTTTTAAACAATTGTTACGTCGGCGATATTAATAGAACGATTGTAATAACATTATCATAATCTATATAATTAAAATTGCCTACTGGCTGTAGATAGGATCATGTAATTTGGGGGGTTGTTCCCCTTTTCGAATAAACATCCGCTAAGATTGGATTTTTGGACCCGACCAATCGGCTAATGCTATAATCAATGATGCCAACTCAATATCAAATTGGATTAAAGGTTTTTTTAAATCCGATATTTCTGGGTAAAAAAATCGAAAAAGAGATCCAAATTTTTCTATCACCCAGACCAAATGGCTAATTATATAATCATGATAACTAATATGGACTTAGAATTAGAACGAAGCAAGGACGGTTTGCGAAATTCTTACCTTTTAGGGGTAAAGGCCGAAAAGGGATAAAACTGATACTAAACGGCTAAAGGTATTGTCGAAATAATTGAAGTGAATATATAAGTTGAGGTTGGGTTTCGAAAATTTATTTAGATGGGGTTTTTAGAAATTCGATAATATTAGCGGTAAAAATGCCCAGACCAAACGTCTAAAGTTGTAATCGTATATGGGCATGCTTCCTATAGAATTAGAGTGAGTACCAGTCAATTTTAGTTGTGCGATACGACTGTATCATTTGAAATTCGTACTTTTAGGGATAATAAGGTAGTAAAATCACTCAGACCAATGGAATGAAGCTACAACCACATAATGGGATGTTCGTTCTTCTTTGCATTTTACCTGTATTGCTTAAATTCAAAAGAAGATTCATTGTAAGAACGAGTGAAGCAAAGCGAGCCGGGAAAGCTAGTATTAACATATGTATGTTAATATATAAATGCAAAGAATTTAAATTAAGACTGCAATCACAGATTTATATGTTATATCCTTAAGATAATTTATGGCTGCAAGCTAAGGTAAGGCTTTAGGATACAATGAATGCAAACCGTGTGAAATTTTGGTGAGATTGGTTAAATAGTTCGCTCCCACACACATGTTACAATCGATAAAAGGTGCTACAAATTTTGCGGCAGAGTCTCAAGATTTCCAAGTGCCGCACTTAGGTATGCCAAATTGTAAGACAACCAATTTTCATAGTATTTCCGAATCCATTAACCTTTTGGAAGGATTCCATTATAAAAAATGTGTCACAGATGGCGTATACGACACTATTTCTAGATATGGGTGGTAGAAGGGAAATCAAACACCTCCAGCCGAAAAACAGCCAGGAGAGAACTTTTCGTATCAACCCATTTCATCATGCTCGCCACATCATATTTCGTGAAATAAAGGCCATTGTAAGTACTAAATGCGAGGGTAGTACTTACAAACTTTCTCATGAAAGTTAGGTTCCACAGACTCGAGAAAACTTTTTTCTCTGGCAAAAGTGCAGAATATGGGGCGGGAGCCCAAAAAAATAAGAAATATGACACCCCCCCCCCCCTAAATACGCACCAAAACACGAAAATCGAGGTCAAAGTTGGCGCTAAGGCCCGGGGGCCCCGGGAGGGCCAAAAAAAGGAGGGGCTCCTAAGAGTCCTTTAATTTAATTTAAAGAAACGGGCTAGAAGAGTTTTTTCTTACCTTCATAATATTTTTATATTTGATTTGCTGACACTTTCGACAATATATTTTTCAGAGTTGTGTCTGTAAAGTTTAAAGACTATTTACATTGCGTCAGTTTGTTTTATCAAAAATTTTGGCAATAAGTAATCAGAAAAAAGTATGTCGCTAAATTCTGACAAAACAACATCATTTACACGATGCTGACAAATTTTAAAGGGAAATACTCACAATGATGTCAGTAGTGTAAATGAAGACAATAAAGACGGCAATTAAGACATGAACATACCATCAAAATATTTATTTTTGGCCGGCAGGAATATGATGGTGAACATTTTATTTCCGATCGGTGGGCAGAAGGGAAAGGAAAAAATGCTTTTAGGACTATATAAGGTAATATTTGTATACAGATAGTACTTAGCGCTATAGATATGAATTTCCAGACGGTTGTTTTAATATTCGTTAGTAAGACGTGGTTAGTTTGATCAGGTTAAGGAGTAGATTGGGGTAACGAATTGTTTACAGAGCGTACAAGAACAACGCTTAAGCCTAGCCCTTCAAGTAGGCGTGCCAAATATATTATAAGCATTCGTCAAGTAAGCAATGTCAAAGCATTGTCGGGTTCACTAGTCTTCAATAAAAGTCACATGCTGCTCGCGTAAGCCGATCAAAGAGATATCATTGGCCAAGGACTATGGGATGTTACTGCGACCTTTTCTAGTAATGAGAGGCAGTCTACAGAAGTGGATCTAGTGATAAATAAGGACAAACCAAGTTATTTGTTTCAATGAACAAACGGCCTAATCGTTTGGGACGCTGCGTGAACGTGGACAACTATAACTTTGAAGTGGTAGACGATTTGTTGTTCCTTGAAACCGCCGTAAACAAAATTAATAATGCAAGCCTGGAAGTCAAAAGACGAGTATTGATCGCAAATCGCTGTTACTATGCGCTAATCAAACGATTTAATGACACATCTTTCTCTTGACAAACTAAGATCCAATTCTACCAGACATTGATCATAATTGTCTTACTCTACAGCGCAGTCGCCTGGTTAATGACACAAGCGGATCAATTAATTCTGGGAGTCTTGGAGAGAAGAATACTTTGCAAACAATTTTGAACAACCATCGGTAATGGTGGGTACTGTCGTCCTATAAGCCATAAGCTGTATTATAACACCAACGTAGTCAAGCGCGTTCAAAAAGACCAAATGCGCTGGCTGGGACATGTTGTACGAATGGGAGAAAATGCTCCAGCTCGAAAAGTTTTCGGCAATAAACTCGATAGGTGGCGCAGAAAGGGGCAACCAAAGCATCGTTGGAAGGACCATGTTAAGAAGCTGTTATATTAACTTGGTGTGATGAACTACCAATCTACCTAAGCGCTTGGAATTCTCTTCTAGACATGGCTTTCACCTATTACCTCGTAAGCAATTTGGGGATATACAGGTTGCCTAGTGGAAATTTTTGTGTGGATATGTGGGCCCACTCACTACCACGCAGTGACGCAATGATCCTGCAGACCAGATATGGTACGCACCATCATTTTTAAGCTTTACGACTGTCACAAAGGTGTAAAGTTTGACTTTACACATTTATAAATTTGACTAAGGATGATAATAAAATAAGTGCTTTAGATTTTATGGTATTGTTCGATTTGATGTTAATGTTTTCATCAAATTATTCTGACAAGAATTTGAAGTAAGATTTTAAATGATCGAATAGTTCTTGGTATTGGTTAATTAAATAATCAAAAATTAAAATTTTTCTCATTTATAATGGGCTCAATTTTGGTGACGTTAGGTTTTGATGTTGTATACGTATGTCGCAGACGTCGCAAAAGTATGTCACATACATACGTCACAGTTTACGACAGACTATCTCTGCTGCAAATGTAAAAAATCGCCAAGTTGAAGTCAGTGAAAGGCTAAATTCTTTCGGGTTCCTTAGCCCATTATTGCCTACAGCGGAGAAACGGCTGTGGGAGGCCACCAAAATTAAAAAAAACATTTTGATTATAGAAATATGAAATTTTGGCTGTAACGTTTAATAGTGCACCTTGTCATAGTGATTTGGCATTAGTAACTGCAAACTAAGCAGTAGGTTAGACAGACGCCGCTAAAATAGCATGGCCGGCACAGCCCGTCGACAATGACCCTTACCAATTGAAACCCCTTAAAGTATTTTCCTCGTATTTATTTATACTTGGCAACAACTTTTATGAGATAATATGACTTAATTCGTATATATTACACCTTGATAAAGCTCGTACATACATAACGATTGTTATTACTTACAACTTTAGAATATCCACATCCACTGTCTTCTGACATATAAGAGTAATACAATTTCAAATAATTTTTTTTCCAAACAACCAGCTAAGTACAGAATACTCATTTCGCATTTCGAAGTCATTGTAATAAACAACTCTAGGTCATTTCAAGCACGCTCATAATAGGTGCAATACTTCAAGTGAACTCTTATCAACACTCAATTTATGTATGCGAGTAAGCAACGCTGACGTTGCACAACGTTGTAATCTTCAACATTTACAATGACCGATTAGTGTAAGAAAATTGCTGCAACACTAATGTATTCATCGATGATGAATGGTTACAGGATGAATTCCATGCCAACAGTTTTCATGAATTTTAATTTATAATAATAAATTTTTATAAACATGTTGCACAATTGCAAGAGACGACGAAACAAAGTCAAAGCACCTGTTGCACATGGCAAATGTTTCATCTTTCTCTCATTCGTTGCCAAAAGGGTAGATAAAATTGCAATAAAATAAATATTTCCGTTTTTAAATTGTTTTTAAATTTATGTAAATTTACAATGTTTGTCCAGTCGCATACATATTATCTTTGGAGTGGCATAATGTAAAGAACAAATAACAAACAAACAAACAAACAGAGCAACGGTGGGAAGACGTGACTGATGGCAGCCTGAAAATGGGTTCATCATCATCATCATGATCATGTGGCACATGTTATATGACTGTATCAATATTTTGATATTGTGCATCAAAAATTAGCTGCACGCATATATTTGCTGTGATGGTGATGATGTCCGTAACGCTTGTACGCCTGCCTGTGTACACATAACTGATGATGATTCTTGGGTCATTGATCAAATAATACACTTGCTTGCCGATCGATCGACCGCTGCACTTCAACAACAAAATGTTCATCACCCAGCAATGATGGGCGCATTTGGTTTCACTGTCGATATCGACCGGGTGTTGTTGTAGACTTATTTAGAATGTATTGTTTGAAATCAATTGTATGTATTCTTTTATTCCTACCTGACATCAAGTGATGTCCATGTCGATGTTGTGTCGATGCCAATGTTGATGGCGATGCCGATGCTGATGCCGATGATTGTTGCATACCACTCGGCTACAAAATGAATACATCAATTTACATGATGTGTTAAAAAGGCAATGCATTGTCAGCTACAAAAGTGTAATGTGTTTTCTCTGCCCAAAAATGCAAGGAAACTCGTCAAGTAAGGACTTTTGACCAGTCATCGTCGTCATGATCATCATAAGGCGATCAGAGGGTAGAATGAACTCCCTTTGTCGAGACATCACAGTCGTCGATCCCTTAACGGCAAAGCGCCTGTTAAAAGATAACAATCCCCATAATCATCATCACCATTGAAGGCATCCATCGCTGCACAGTGGGAGAAAAAAGGAAAATATTTGGTAATTTCAATGGAAGTTGACAATGTTGTAGTTGTCAAAAGTAGTTTGTGGAATAAGTATACGTTCCGTATTTCCCCCTGGAATTCCGAGAATGAGGTAAGGGGAGTGATCTCGTAGTGGGTTAAAGCGCTGTATGTGGACCGTTAGTTTAAGACCGATTACGAATGTCAGCCTTTTTAGCAAGTTTTTACTAGACAAAAAGTTGCTGTCTACAACCTCGAGGTGGGACGCCGTTCAAGGAAATGTAGATGATTCCAACATTTCTAACCTTGGAACTTAATCTCCACTTGAGGGATAGTGGGGACAGACAGACGCACACCTCCAAAAAGGGGGTTTGTATGGGAGGTGGGAGTGGTTTTTGTCTGATCGTACTCATCTTAGAAATATGCCTCCGCTTAGAAATTTTACCTCGATAGCTCTTAAACTACGGCTGTAATAGGTATTGGAGGCAGAAGGACACCCTAAAAAGGAGGAGATTGTATGTGAGGTGTAAGTAGTTTTTGTCCGATCTTGGCTATCTTGGAACTTAACCTCCCCTTAGAGGATATAAGATGGGGTCAGATAGACGGACACCCCTCAAAAAGTGGGTGTATGGGAGGTAAGAGTAGTTTTTGACCATCTAAGAACTTAAACTTCGCTTTGAAGATATAAGCTTGTATGCAAAGGGAAATTAAGTTAAGTAAGGATGAAACATTTTAAGTGAAATTAAAATAATGCTCTATAATTTCAAATTTACCCAACATTCAAAAAGAATATCTATCTATTCATTTTCATTAATTTCCTCCACTGTACCATCAAAAATATCATCAAAGGCGCACCAATGTTCCCCGATGATATTGATGATGACGCCTCGTCATTTTTATAGACCATTTCAGACGGATGAAAAATTATCTTGAAAACCGAAACAATGTTTTCATTTTCATTACAATTTTATTGAAAATTCATTAATTTTCTTTGAAAATTGGGATGTGCACTTTACACGTGTGCTCTCACGCATTTGTTGCAGCTTGCAATGCGACACTTTTGCCCTTGTAGACAAATTCAATACTCTGCCTTGCGCCAAAGTAGTATTGTGTGGTAATGCGACCGACGACTGATTGTTTTTTTTGTAAATTTTTCAACATCATAAATCATAAGATATTTAAAAGCCGTGGAAAATGTGAAAAGTGAAATGTTGAGGGCTGAACATCGTACACAAGCATAAAAGGTGTTTATGTTAATCATAGACCACAGTTAGAGGAGCAAGAGAAGGAGGAGGAGAACAAGTGGTTTTCTCTGTTAGAGCATTGTTTCACCTAAACCGCAACATAAATATTTAAAGAGAAATTTAGAACTTGCACGTCATGTTCGTCATTGGAGTACTGGTACGAGTGCGTATAAAACAGATGCCTATTGGAGCTGGATGAATACGGATTTGTGTTACAACAAAATTTAATTACATACCGAGAATTACTTATGTCCAATGATGTGATAGAATTGCTATAAACGATGACACTATATCAAAAGAAAAACGTGTGAAATATTGCATAGCAACATATAGATTATAGAAATCATACTATAAGTGATGAAAATTATCAGTTGATTTTATGGTTAACTCCTTCATAAAGATATTATAACAACATGGATATAAGATCATTGGCAAGAAAATTTCCCACGATATGTGGGACCGGCCGTGGCATGCTGGTTAGAACACGCGACTACCATGCGGAAGATCACAGGTTCAACTCATGGCTCCAGTCATCTTAAAAAATGTTTTTTTCTTCATTGTCGGCTCCCCACGAATGTTGTCGACAGCAACTTCGCAGTATCAGTGTCGAGTCAATCGGCATGTCTAGAGAGAGCTTGTCAAACAGTGACGTTCACATTCGTCAATAAACAAGTAGGTGCCGTTAGTTGTGAATCTAAAAATAGAGAGCGCGTTAATTCACAACAACGCGAGAAGCTATCCCATACCTCATTCATGGGGTGTAAAGAGAAATTAAGTTTTTTTATGTGGAGTATCATTTTCCTAACAAATGTAGAAAATGTTTAAAGGATTTCTAATATTTGAAACTACATATAAATTTGCAAAGGTACCTGTTTTATTTCTAAGTCAGAATAATGTAAAATGTTACTTTGAGCAAAATGTGACTGAACTTTTACCTAGAAGCAATTATGGGAAAAGTACTCGTATTAATTTCCGAAAGACAATAAAGAGTACATTAAACATTGAACATTGAATATAATTTTAAGCTCCTTGAGGATGTGTATGTCCGCTGCTATGGCCTGACATTAAAATTGTTCTATGAAATTTTGATGTAACAATAGGAAATTGGTTCAGCAGTCAGAAAATTCAGTCTACACATCAGCAAAGCCTAAATAGTGTATGCCATGCATTTTTTGAATTATTGACACTATGGGTGGAGTGGGCGAGGCAAAACTTTTTAGAGATAGAGAAATAAAATTTGGTACACAGATAGTACTCGGCAACACAAATATTAATATGCAGACGAAGTTTTAATTTCGGATCAGTGGACGAGGTGGGCGTGACAAAACTATATCAATATTAGAAAGATAAAATTTGGAAAGAATCACCAGTGAGATGCAATTTAGTATACAGATAGCACTCGGTGCAGGAGATATTAATATTTGGACAAAATTGTTTTAAGGGTTAAAGAAATCTAACTTTATGTACAGGTAGTACTGGGCGCGATGTATGTGCAAAAAATTTCAACTTTTTTTATAAAGACGAAAATTAATTTTCGAATAGTGGGCGAAGGGGAAAATATTTGATTCATTTATATATATATACTCGGCAATACAGACATGAAAATACTAACATAATATTTGATTTCGATAAGTGGCGTAGTTAAAGACCTATTACATAGAAAACAACTAGTTTCCAGCACCCAATATTTGGAGGACGTTACATCATTCCGGTACCATGGAAACATTTTAACATTGCCTAGTAGTTCAAGCTCGTCTCTTCTTCTTAATTGGCAGCAACAACAGAAATTCGTCCGTCAGTAGCCACACAAAGAAAAGAATTCCACTCGGTCGGTCTTTTGCGCTCCGTACATAGTTCGTCACACCAAATTTAGGAAACAGCTGTACCTGGTCAATTCAACAATGTTCTTGTCAGGCTTTCGGTCTATTAGAACGAGCTTGACTACGTCGATGTCGTTATAGAGCTCTTAACGATGAGGGGTCCATATATTTTATGAAGTATTTTTTTCTCGAAGACTCCCAAAATAGCTAAATTTACTTGTGTCATTACCCAGGATTCTGCGCTGTAGAGCCAGACAGTCTGGTACAGTAAGATCTTTGTTCGTCGAAAGAGTGATTTGCCATGAAATCGATTGCTTAGCGCATAGTAGCAGTGGTTTACGATCAGTATTTGTCTCTTGATCTCCTGGCTGACATTATTAATTTTGTTTATGGCGCAGCCCAGGAAGACAAAATCATCTACCACTTCAAAGTTGTAGTTGTCAACGTTCACACAGCGTCCCAGACGAGTAGAATTTGTGTTCGTTGAAACAAATAACTAGGTTTTGTCCTCATTTATCACCAGATCCACTTCTGCAAACTACTTTCCAATGCTTGAAAAGGCCGCAGTAAAATCGTACGGTACACGGCAAATGACACTATATTATCGGCATACGCGGGCACCATGCGACTTATGTTAAAGATAGTGCCAGTCGTATTTACTACAGCCTTGCGCATAGTAATCTCTATTATGATGTTAAGGAGATCGCAAGACAGACTATCGCCTTGTCTAAAGCCTCGCTTGGTAGAAAATGGCTCTGACAGATTTTTGCCAATTTTCACTGAAGACTTCGTGTCAGCCAGTGTCATCCCGCAAAGTCGTATTAGATTCGCGGGGATACCAAACTCAGCCATAGCATCTAGCAATTTCTGTCGTATCGGACTGTCGAATGCTGCTTTGTAGTCGATGAACAAATGGCAGGTGTCGATCTGCATTTCTTGGGTCTCCACATAAGGAGCAATTAGGTTCGTTAGGATGGGCTTTAGTCTTTTTAGTCTTTCACACAGCACACTAGGCAGGACCTTGTGTGCGGTAGGTAAAATGCTGATTGCGCGATATTTGTTACACACAATTGGTTTGCGTTTTGTAAGTACAATACATAGAACACTCAGATTTCCATCAGCAGACATGCATTCCTTTAGCCAAATTGTGTTTATGAGCTGGTGCAGGGGGATCCCTGGTCAAAACCTTTGATTTTTACTGTTGGTACAACTTTCGGGCTTCACCTCTATCCCTGTAATTATCTATATCCAGGCTCACTCTTTTCTTCGTTAGACGCTTCTTCCGCCAGAAGAGGCGTGTAATTGCCCTAATCTTCTCATTATAACGCTCCTTAACTGCACGCGATGTCATTGACTGCAGTTTTGCCTTTGATGCAACATCCTTTTCTTCAGACATTTCCCGACATTCCTCATCGTACCAGGTTTTCATAAACCAGTACGGTGGTTGAGGCAGTGGTCATAATATGTTACCACTGTGTGTCGGGGACACCAGAATTAGGGGGGTTTGTTTAAAGTAATTGAGAGAGTTGGATATAGTAGGCATTGGCTATGCCGGTGGTATGCAGATTTGTGATGTCTAGCTTCCCTTGCGTTTGGATACGAGTGTTACGCACGTCCATAACGCTTTAGACATGCCTTCCATCAATTACCACGTAATCAGACTCGTTTCTTGTATTTCGATCAGGTGATATCCAAGTTGCCTTGTTGTTGTGCAGATTAAACTACCCGACTTCTGAACCAAGGGCATCTTCTATTGCTATTTTAGCATTAAAATTTCCCAGAACATTTTTAATGTCATGTGCAGGACAGTCGTTTTATATGTCCTCCAGACGCTCATAGTATGCATATTTAATGTCATCGTCTTTGTCTTCCGTCGGGGCGTGTACACAAATCAGAGAAATCTAAAAATATTTCGCCCGGTTGCGAATAGTGGCTATTCGGTCACTTACAGGGTTAAACCGTGAGACCAGGTGTCGAAGTATCTTGCCGACTATGAAACGACATCCAAATTCGTGTCTTTCTGCATGGCAGCTATAAAAGAAGTCACAGTTTTACGACGTGTGCATCCCTGCCCGCCCATAGCATTTCTGTATGGCGGTGATGTCAGCTTTGTATACGAGGGCTGCTATATATATTTCTGGCCTAATAATGAAAATGCGAATATTTATCATCAAAAATTGTTTTATTGTTTTTCAAAGTATTCTCCAGCCTGATTTATACACTTTTGCATGCGCTCAAACCAATTGTCGAAGCACTTTTTCCACTCCGATTGAGACACCTCCAAAACATGGTTTTTGAACGCTTCAACAGCATCTTCTGGGCACGAAAATCGTTGACCACGCATTTTTTTCTTGATGTGCGGGAATAAAAAGAAGTCATTGGGTGCCAAGTCAGGGCTGTACGGCGGATGACCCATCAATTCGACGTTTTGGCCGGTCAAAAAGGCGCTGGTTTGAGCCGATGTGTGAGAGCTCGCGTTGTCATGGTGAAGAATGATTCGTCTTCTCTTGTTTGTTTTTCGAATTTCTCCGAAGACTTCAGGCAAACAAATTGTGGTGTACCACTCAGAATTGACCGTCCTTCGTTGCTCAAGCGGAACAGTCGCCACATGACCAGTTTTGCCGAAGAAACAGGCGACCATTTGCTTCGAAGTGCTTCTTCCACGAACAACTTTCGTTGGATTTGGCTCGTCTTCGAAGACCCACACGGTCGATTGTTGTTTTGTTTCGGGCTCATACGCATAGATCCAAGATTCGTCACCTGTGACGATCTTATGAACATCTTTTGAAGCACCGCGATCGCATTTTTTCAACATTTCTTTGCACCAATCGACACGAGCCTTTTTTTGAGCGATTGTCAAATTGTGCGGGATCCAACGACAACAAACCTTTTTTACGGTCAGGTGTTTATGTAATATCGAATGTATGCTGGTGGGAGAAATGCCCAAGGATGCCTCTATCTCCCGGTATGTCACATGACGATCTTGCATTATTAGTTCACGCACGGCATCAATGTTCTCTGGCACAACGGACGTTTTTGGACGACCTTCACGGAATTCGTCGTTGAGCGAACTGCGACCACGATTAAATTCGTTATACCAGTTTTTCACGGTGCTATATGATGGTGCTTGATCACCATACAAAGACTTAAGTTCATCGATGCACTCTTGTCTGGATAATCCACGTCGAAAGTTGTGAAAAATGATCGCACGAAAATGCTCACGTGTCAATTCCATTTTTTCAACGGAATTGAATTGTTCCAAGCTCTGTAAGTTTAACAATTCACGATTAAATGACAACACGTTCTGAGTGATGTTATGCTAAAAAATGTCAACCTTTCCAATGGAAATATCAGATTGCACCTGGCAACACTTATTGTTGCCTAGGCCAGAAATATATATAGCAGCCCTCGTATGTCGAGGACATCCGCCAGTTGCATAGATGCATCTTTTCTGTAGTGTCAACATTTGGGGAGGTTCTTGTTTTTCCTTTTCTTCGTGTAATAATTGTTTTGTTTAAGGAGAGTGACTTATTATGGCCACCTCGTCCGATCCTAGTGGGGACTGCCAAAGCCACTAAGGAGCCTCTGTGTTGAGGTTCAGTAACTTCTGTTACCTACTTTGTAAGACGCATCGGTGGTAGCTTTTCATTGGGTTATTCAAAGCTGGCGCAATCCTCACATTTCCTCTTCTTTTCAATCGGATGTTGTGAGCTGCTTGTGAGCTGCTTCAAAGAGAGATTCTGGTTATTCTCAGGTTAATAACAACTAAAATACTCAAATTAGAAAATCCCCCATTCTATTTCGTTATGTTATATTATTTTCCAAAAACAAACGTTCTATTTAGTTATTCTTTGGTTCACATGTTCAGAAAAACTTTTTGTTGCAACTAATTTAACCATAAAATTAAAGATTATATGGATAACACCTTCTTCTCATTGTTATAATTTTGTTCTTTTTTTTAGATTTTCACAAATTAGTCTGTAGTGATTTATGACTGCTGTATTAGAAAACGTTTTACCACATTATGGCTAGGCTAAGGCTTTTTTTCCTTAGCGTTGGCGCCATTGTGGTTTGTTTTATAATGGATGTAACAAATACATTTTCTACGCTTCAGTTGAAGACAGCAACAACGGCCGTCCACTGCAATCCAGTTCAGTCCACTGCAATCGAATTTCGCTGTATCGCTGTAACCTAAGTATGTAACAAGTATCGTATGCCACATTTACGATATTTTTTCTTAAGTTTAATTCATCTTGATCGTTTAGTTTATTGCTGGTATTTGTAGTTAATTAAAAAAGCTGCAGGGTCTCCAACGCGCCACTACTTTGCCGTGTGCTTTACACTGTGTTATACAGTGGATGCGGTGGCGGCGACGGCAGCGTGCTTTGTTAAATTATGATTATGATTCTTTTGTTTGAATTTTTTAAGTTTCCAAGTGCTACTTAGCTTTAGTAATTTTTCAGGCATCAGCCAAAGGCTTCGTTCGGTAGCTGGTGAACGCCAACCCTCTTTTGTCTGCCATTGCTATTTGTTCACCTTGTTTTCCCCGTAGTGGGTCTATGTTCACTATGCTTCACTCTTTTTGGAGCGATAAATGTTTAATTAGTTTTTTTTTTCTTGTTGTTGTACATTCCGTTGATCGTGCAGCTACTTGAATCGGTTGTTAAGCTTATGGCATTCATAATTTGTATTGCGTGTTGTTGTTATTGATTATGTCCATTTGTGCGATTATTAACGCATTCCAATGTGATTTTGTTTTTTTGGTCTTCGATGGGGGTTATATGGTCACCTTAGTCTTCAGCATGTAACTTCATGTTATAATTGGGAAAATCTTTTTTCGTTTCTTTATATGGTGATTTGTAAGTTTCCAATAATGTGCCACGAAAAGATCAACGATCCATTTGTGACTTCATTTGATTGATGAAGTGTAACAATGATCCATGTGTGCTTAGCTAATGGAGCTGTATATGTAATGCTTGTTCATATGCAAGGCATACGTGTAAGCTTTTTGAGTTACATTTATATAAAGATAATTCGATATAAGAGATATCTTAGATTATAAGTTTTAAATTTGAAGTCAGGAAGACCAGTATACCCAACCTTGTCCAACGACTGCTGGGTTTTATCTAGTAATTTTCTCACAGTTCCTTAAAATTGTTCATTCAGCTTGATTAAAGTACATTACATCTAGTTAATAGCCCGCATTTATAACAGTAATAACTAAATTTAAGTAGCATCATGATTTGACATACTTGGCACATCTCGTACAACAATATGTCAATGTTAATGAATATCTAAAATAGAATATGAAATTTCTCATAAGATAATATTGAAACAAATAGAAAAAAATAACAACTTAAATTTTATCATGATAGCGTATCATGACGACTGACAGACTGATTTATTTAGCAATCAGACATATCACATCATAATGCTGATGATGATGGTCCATCAAATTGATGAAACCTTCATCAAATAAGTATAAAATATACTTACATTGCTTGAGATATTCCGATGAGGTGTTTACATTTTAATTAACGCATTCGTTAAATATGTGGGCATCACAAGAATGACAGTGGCGCGTCTGAAATGGCAGATGACGCACCCTATTCTAACAACAAATTAATAAACATTTTAGGAAGAGTTCAACTTAATGGAATCATAATGAATTACCAAGAACTATTGTTGTTGTATATCACAAATGGTAAAGTAGTTTGCAGGGCTACTTAAATTGCAATCGGATGAAAATGCCATTTAATGACTAACTAAGTATCATTTAAAATGTTGATCGCAACAAACAGTATTGTGTAAAATTACACCAATTTGCAGAATCGTAGAAATTACGAGTAAACTTTTACATATAACTAGTAAGATTATTACCTTTGGATATGCTGAAGACGGGACCGGCCGAGGCATAGTGGTTAGAACACGTGACTATCAAGCTGGAGATCCCAGGTTCTACTCCTGGCTCCAGTCATCTACATTTTTCTTTCATTGCCTTCCTCCTCGATATTGTCGACAGCAACTTCGCAGTATAAGTGACGAGATAAGCGGCATGTATAGCAAAAGCTACTCAAACATTGACATCCGCATTCGTCGATGAACAAGTAGGTGCCGTTTGTTGTGAATCTAAAACTGAATGCGGGTTATTTCTCAACAACGCGATAAGCATCCCCCTACCTCATTCATGGGGTGTATATGGAAATTAAGTTGTTTTTTAATGCTGAAGCTCAGATACTCTCACCATTTGTCAAATTTCAGTTCGATAGCTCTTAAACTACTGCTGTAACCACTGGGACAGATAGACGACACCCCCAAAAGAAGGAGTATGTACGGGAGGTAGGAGTAGTTTTTGTCCGATCTTGTTCATCTGAGAACTTAAACTTAAATACCAAAAAGGGGTAATTTGAATAATAGGTGGGAGTAGTATTTGACGGATCCTGCTCATTTTAGAACTCAATCTCCGCTTTGCATTGCATATTTAAACTTATGCCATAATTGCGGGGGCAGACAATTTTGTATGGGAGTTGGTAGTACTTTTTGACCGATCGTGCTCATCTTAAAACTTAACCTCTGCTTTGGGGATAGAAGCTTGCATTCCAAATTTAAGTTTGATATCCCTTTAACTACGGCTTGTAATCGCTGGGACAGACAGTCATCTTTAAATCGACCCTAAACGTCCTTTGTTCTTTTGGGTGCCATTGGGATATAAAGTAAATCTTGCATCTGAAGCCGACTCTTAACCTCCTTCGTGGTGGACATGGGCAACGTTGTTCGTTATATTTTTTATAATGACTACCGGCTCATAGAGAGCGAACCCTGAATGTTGGGTTACTCACCCGCCTGGCAAACGTAATAAGGACCATGATTTAAGGATATGTACCTGGAACGTCCGGACTCCCTATAGAGAAGGTGCCACTATCCGCTTGGCGGATGTCCTGAAAAAAACTAAGGCTGACATCACCGCCTTCCCAGGAGATGAGATGGACATGACAAGGATGCTCGCGACGTAAAAATTGCGACATCTATTACAGCTGCCATGCCGAAAAGCACGAATCTGTATGTAGATTTGTAGTTGGCGAGAGACTTAGACATCTTGTCTCGCGGTTCAATTCTGTTAGTAATCGAATAGCCAGTATCCGCATCAAGGTGATATATTTCAACATCACGCTGATTTGTGCTCATATTAGATCAAGGCATTTTACGTGCGCCTAGAGTAAACATACGGCCGCTGCCCTGGCCACGACATTAAAATTGTTCTGGAAGACTTTAATTCAAAAATATAAAGGGAAAATGTTCTTGGTTCATCGATCGGAAAAATCAGCCTGCTTACCGACACGTCAGACAACGGGTTTAGGCTGGTTAGCTTCGCAGCGGGAAGGAACATGGTAGTGAGTGGAACCAGATTCCAGCACAAAGATATTCACAAGGTAACTTGGCTATCCCTCGATCAAAACACTAAAACTCAAATTGATCATGTGGTAATTGATGGCAGGCATGCAGCTAGTGTCATGAACGTGCGTGTGATCCGTGTTACTAATATAGGCTCAGATCATTACCTGGTTGCAGCCAAGGTGACACAACGCCTTTACTTCTGACGTTCCCGATACCGCCGCAACAACCGTGCTAGGATATGAAAAACGGCGATCAGACGAATCATGGTACGATGAAGAATGTCGCATAACGTACGAGGAACAGGATGCTGCTTATAGGACAACCCTACAGCCAATTGTAAACCGGGCTGTTAGGGAACGGCTCAAGGAGACAGTAAAACAGGCGAGACAGATATTTAAGCGAAAAAAAAAACGCCATATGAAGGAAGGGGAGAACGACGATATGGAGCAATACAGGGATAGAGGAAAGGCCCGAAAATTTTACCAGAAAGTCAAAGCAAAAGGCTACGGCAATGGGCTCCCCTCCTGTTAGGACAAGGATGGAAATCTGGTCACAGATACGCAGAGTGTGCTGAATATATGGAGAGAACACTTCCAACAATTCCAGGTTCCAGAAGGCAGCGCACGTAAAGTTATCACGCCAATTGTCGACGACGGCTTAGATTGCCCACCACTAAGTCAAGCCGAGGTAAGAAGAGCAATATCGCGGCTGAAAAAAATTAAAGCAGCCGGTGCCAACGGACTTCCGGCATAGCTTTTTAAGTTCGATGAGTTAAAAAAAGGTGATCCAAGTGTGTGCTCCAACTACCGCGGGATCAGCCTTTTATCCATCGTATATAAGATCCTGTCGAGCGTGCTATGTGAAATACTAAAGCCAGTGTTATCCAACCTGATCGGGCCTTATCAGTGTGGCTTTAGACTTGGTACAATCTTTTCGTCGACTATGAAGCTTTGACAGCCCGACACGGCAAGAATTACTCGAAGCCATGGCTGAGTTTGGTATTGTAGCGAAACTGAAAAGCCTTTGCGGAATGACGCTGACTCACACGAAGTCTTTAATGAAGATTGGTAAGGACCACAGAAAGCCATCCCATACCAGGCGGGGCCTAAAACAAGGCGACTTTCTATCGTGTGACCTCTTCATCATAGTGATGGAAATGATAATAAGGAAAACTACAGTAAACACGAGTGCGACGATATTCATCATACGCTGATGACGTAGACATCATTGGTCGAAAATTGCCGAATGTGACTGCAGCCTTCTAAAGTATACAGACGAACAAAAATCCAGCTATATCAGATACTGGTGCTACCTGTCTTGATGTATTGTTCAGAATCTTGGGTCATGACACAAGTGGATGAGTCGTGCTGGCAGTATTCGAGAGAAATATACTCCGTAAATATATGGGCCCATCGTCGTTAACGTAGAATATCGACGTCGAATAAATAATGAGCTATAAACTGACATTGACGGGGTCAGACGCATTATACGCATGAACGAAAATGCTCCAGCTCTAAAAGTCTTTGACAATGAAGTCGATGGACAGCGCAGACCAGACCAGGAAAGACCAGGTTACAGACAACCTTTTAGATCTTGGTGTGACTAACTGGAGAAGAAGCGCAGAAGATCGAAGTGCATATAATATTTTTGTACGTGCGGTTCATA
Organism: Muscina levida; assembly: GCA_964034835.1. Classification (NCBI taxonomy): domain Eukaryota; kingdom Metazoa; phylum Arthropoda; class Insecta; order Diptera; family Muscidae; genus Muscina; species Muscina levida. The sequence goes on along the minus strand of OZ035880.1, from coordinate 174,615,357 downwards.
ATCCAATAGAATTGCAAAGAAGTGCCAGCTAAGTAAGTAAATGTTCTTCTTAGACACAAATTGAATGAATTCAATGTACTTACAAAAAAAATATGCATGAACAAATATGACGGTGAATTGGGTCATTTGTATGTGAGGTACCAGAATAGGTGTGACAAATGTTTCGGATTTATGGGGTTTTACCAAATGTTATAAGGTTAGAAATGTGATAAAGTATAATTGTCATGAAGTTTTTCATTTGGAAGTTATAAGAGATATATACGTGTCTCAAAAAAGGGCATTTGGTATGGAAGGTACCAGAAGGAATGGAGCTATTGTGCCTATATGCAATCCCATAGCGTCATTTAGAAAACTATTAAATCTGGTAAATGTTGACAAGGATTAGTGAAGGTTTACTCGAGTTATTGCGCCCACCAGCCAGGCAACGAGACTGACGGACATGGTTCACTCATCTTAAAAGGCTTGAAACAAATTTCGTCTTTAGATTCTAGGGGCCCAACTTATTTCTATTAATGCGTTATACATGTTTTCGTGTCAAATGATATGTACTCTCATCCCTAATGGTTGCGTATAAAACTAGTAATAAAAATGTTAGGGGTATTTAATAACTTATTTTTATGAGTTTCTTAACCCCAAAAAAGGAGGACATTGCAAATGGGAGTAGTTTTCGTACTACCTTGCTCATCTGACATGATGCAAATCATCAACGCAAATGTCTATGTCGTTAGACTGCTCATATACCTCATGGTTCATTCGAAACTGATATGCCTTATAGGAATGACGCTGACTGACGCGACGTTTCTAGTGAAGATTGGCAAGGACCTTACAGAGCCATTCTATACCAGACGGGACCTGAAACAAAGCGACGGCCTATCGTGTGACCCCATAAATATAGTGATGTAGATGATAATGAAGAAAGCTGCAGTAAAGTGGCACGAGTGGCACGATATTCAACAAAAGCCACGAGTAGCGAGTAGCATACGATTATG